>PYST01000091.1:41148-117602 GCA_003049485.1 Ophioceras dolichostomum
CCCCCCCCCCCCATATCTTTTCCCTTATTGGTTCCCTTTCGCAATGCATAAACCACTACACTAAAGAGAAGCTACACCATGATTTGTGCTTTTCATAAATTGTCGTCTATAATTTTGTCTATGATCCGCTGCCTACATACCCAACTAATTGTACCTAGACGGGGTCATGTAGGTACTTTCCACCTGTCTCGCCCCGCGCTGAGTAGGCCGCTCAACCCGACCTGCTTGAGAACACATAATGCATGACGCATATCGCTTGAGGATGAAGGGTGAAAGAAGAAACCACTGCCTGCCAAGCCAGAAAGACGGTCACGCAGACACTCCCTATCAACGTACCTAACTAAACATATTCATGGGTAGGTAGGTATGATTACATATAGACCCATAAAAACGCGAGTAGGCTCCTTTTTACGCATCCATCCCATCAAACTCTATCAGCTTCGTCACGGCCTTGATGACGTCGTCGCCGACGACGTCCGTGGACGGATTGTCGACCTTGAGAGCGATCAGGTCGTCGACCATGCCGCGGAGGCGCGAGATCAGCACGCCGATGCGGGCCCAACCGCGCAGGCGCAGCCAGCCGTCGACGACGAGGCCGCGTCCGAGCGTGTCCAGCTCGATGGAGCCGGCGAAGAGAAGGAGGGTGTATGCGTTGAATGCTAGGTTGCAGGTTTTGGGGGGGAAACATTTAGTGTCAGTCGGAGTAATTCAAAGAAAGGTCGAAATAGACGCGGGAGAGAGAGAGAGAGAGTAAACTGCTTAAGCAAGAGAACCACTAGAACCGGAACATGTACTTACGGGTCAGATCGCGTATATAAGTCTTTGTAGACTCGATGATGGAGAAGTACGAAATGAACGCCACAGTGCTCGGGAACGACTGGCACTCGAACAGCGTGCTGGACGGGTGGACGAAGGCCCGGCCGTGGGCCTGGGTGAAGAACTTGTGCGCGAAGGCGTCCGGCTCGCGCTCGACGGCGCCGGACACGGACGAGGTGAACTTTTTCTCCGGGAACTGGATGCGCGCTATCTGCGGCGCGAAGGCCGACGCCGTGAGCGCCCGCAGCAGGGAGAGGTTGCCGCTGTTGGCGTTGTGGTGGTGGTGGCTTACTGAGGACGAGGAGGAGGATGAGGATGAGGCGGTGGAGAAGGAATAACCCGGGGCGACGATGCCCATCTCCTCCAGCGCCGCGCACAGCTGCGTCCGCGCCGAGGCCATCTCGGACAAGGCCTGGTGCGAGAGCCAGTTGTTGTCGCAGAAGGCGCGCACCTGCCGGTGCGGCGCGCCGGTCTGCACGAGCTCGTCCCACCTCTGAAATGCGCGCAGGTCCGTCAGCAGGTCACCGTCCCCCGGGCCGCCGCCGGGGCAGAAGCGCAGGCGCGCGTCCTTGGCCGCGCGCCGCTTCTCGACCGGCGGGTTGACGAAGGCGCCCCTTCCCGACCCGCTCAGCACGGCGGCCATGGAGACGCAGTCGTCGAGGCAGCCGAAGACCGCGCCGTAGACCATCAGCTTGCCGCAGCGCAGGTCGGCGGGGATGGCGGCCAGGATGCGGCCGAGCGACGTCAGCTCGCCCCCGTCCATGCAGCCCATGCGGCCCAGTAAGGTTAGCGCCCCCTCCACGGCGGTGGCCTCGGGCGGGGTCGGGGCGCGCGCGAGGAAGCCGCGCACGTTGGCGATTCCCATGGCGCGCACCGACAGGCACAGCTGCTCGAGCGGCACGCGGCGGATCTCCGGCTCGGGCCGCTCGGCCATGCTGTCCTCGAGCGCGCGCGTGAAGAGCTTGAAGCACTCGCCCTCGCGGACGCGGCCGGCGCGGCCCCGGCGCTGCTTGCAGGCGGCGCGGGACGCGAAGGTCTCGCCGAACCGCTGCATGTTGGCCGCGGCGTCGTAGCTGACCTCCTTGACCTTGCCGGTGTCGATGACGACGACGATGTCGTCGATGGTGATGGACGTCTCGGCCACGTTGGTCGCCACCACGACCTTGCGCTTGCCGGGCGGCGGCTTGGCGAACACCTTGCGCTGCTCCTTGGTCTCAAGCGAGGCGTGGAGGGGCAGCGGGTGGAGGGCGGAGGAGGCGGCCCGGATGCCGGCGCAGGCGCGGTTAATCTCGGCCACGCCGGGGAGGAAGATGAGGATGCCGCCCGCGAGCTTCCTGGAGGCGAGGTCCTCGTCGACGGCGGCCGTGGTGGCGACGAGGAGGTCGTAGTTGATCCTCGCGCCGATGCCCTGAATCACCTTGGCCACGGGGTCGGCCACGTCGGCGCGCACCGCGTCGACGCCGAACTCGGTCATGCGGATCACGTCGTCGAGGTAGTAGTCGGTCACGGGGAACGTGCGGCCGGCGATCTCGACGGAGCCGACGCTGAGCCCGTCGGCCCTGAAGTACGAGGCGAAGCTGGCCGAGTCCAGCGTGGCGCTCATCAGGACGAGCTTCAGGTCGCGGCGGATGCGCAGCACGTCGCGCAGGATGCACAGCAGGAAGTCGGTGTCCAGGCTGCGCTCGTGCACCTCGTCGATCACCACGTGGCTGACGTCGGCCAGCGACGCCACCACGTCCTCGAGGCGCCCGCCCTGGCCCTGCAGTCGCCGCAGGAGGACACCCGTGGTCACAAACGTGATGCGCGTCTTGCCGTGGCTGACGCGGCTCTCCCCGCGGATCGAGTAGCCCACCTCGCCGCCCACGCCGCCGGGACAGCAGCGCTCCTCGCTCACGCGGTCTGCGAGCCCCAGCGCCGAGATACGCCGCGGCTGCGTGACGATCATGTTGGCCGCGTGACCCAGGCCCCGGCTGTACATGTCGTCGAGCAGGAACTGCACCGACTGCGTCGACTTCCCCGAGCCTGTCTCGCCCGAGATGATGGTGACTTGGTGGTCCTTGACCGTCTGCACCACCATCGCCCGCATTTTCCATGCGGGCAGATTCTCCCGCTGCGCGAGCATCTTCTTGTACTCGGGCGTCTGCTGGCGCCGCTTCCACTCCTCTTTGCTCGCCTCGTCCGGATTCCAACTGATGGGCCGGGGCACGCGCTGCGCCCTGCGGCGGCGAGCTCGGTATGGAGCAGACGACGACGACGGCTTCTCCTCGGACGCTGCCGACGCGACCGCCGCGATGTCCCGGAGCAAGCCCGGCCGCTCGATTATGTCGTTGATGCACTCCTGGATCCATGAGATGACGTAGTAGATCTTCGCCTCCTGGCCGTGAAGGGACTCATCGATGTAGGCGAGCATCCGGCGGATGATGCTGAGCTTGATGTAGGCGGGCAGGCCGGCCACAACTCTGAGGATGAGCTGTGATGGGTAGTGTGGCGACCTGCGGACCTGGATGGCCGCCTCGATGTCCGAGTTTGAGCCGTTCCGGACTGCTGTGAGCCTGATCTCGCAGACGTCTGGGCTTGGCTGGCTGAACTGGTCGCCGAGCCCGGACGCTAGGCTTTCCATCTCCTCGGCCCAGACTTCGTCCGGATTCCTCCACGAATCTGGAGTGTCGTCTCCATCTTCACCGGAGGCTTTGTCGCCGCCGTTTCCAGTACCATTGTCACTGCCGCTGCTGGCTAGGAGCAGTCGTTGCAACTCTTCGCTGGCCTTCCCCTCATCTCCACCGCTCGCGTCGAAGACCTTCTTGCAGAGCTCGGTCGAGTACCCCGACTGCGCGAGTCTCTTGATGGCACCGTCTCGCCTCAGGTCCGTGGCCCCCACAGAGACTCCTGCTGAGTAGCTCTCGGGGAGCGCCCAGAGAGGGAGGTCGTCCTCGGGCACGTGGATGAGGAGCCACTCGAGGGTTTCCTCTTGGTCCTTGCACTCCTCGACGGCCTCCTCGACGTGGCTCTGGCGGAATCCGAACCCCGTCAGCGCTTTGACAACGGCGGCCTTCTGCGCCGCGTCCAGTACGACGCCATTAGGGTTCCAAATGCACTTCCGCCGCAGGAGGTCTTCCAGCAGCGCCCGCGTCTTGACACCCATCTCGATCTTTGGTGCCTTATCCCAGAATCTCATCAGGTTATGGCCGCCCCCGCCTCCTCCACCACCTCCTCCGCTTCCTCCACCGGCTCCGCCTTTTGGTCCCGTCAAGCTGCTACGCAGCACGAGCCCCGCCGCGCCAGGCAAGGTGGCAGCTTTCTCCCGCGCGGCCTGTTGGTCCGCCCGAAGCTTCTCCTTGGCCGCCTTGGCCTCCTCCCTCTCGCGAAGAGCCGTGAAGGGGTCGGCGTCGTACATCCACGCCTTGCCGTCCTTGACGTCCTGCTTCTTCAGGGCCTCGAAGTCTTCCCTCCACAGCGAGCGGTAGTCTGGCGGAAGCGTCATGTGGAGGTTCTTCATGCTGCAGACCCGGAACAGCGCGTACGTGGCCGCGAAGTGCTTTGCCTCCAGGGCCGTCTCCTTGTACGCCAGGTGCACATGGCTGGGAGGCAGCTTGAACGGCTCCAGCTTCGTGAGCTCCCTGGTCTTCGGGTTCCGGGCGCTGAGGCGGACGAAGACGGAAAATCCCTCTTTGGTTTTCCGCTGATGCCGTGAAGCCGAGGGAGAGAGTCAGACAGACAAACAGTCAGACAGACACGGTGGATGATGCATTAAGAAAATAGTCTCTTCTGATATAAATGATACAGCGCGGAGAGTTAGGCTTGGCGCTTGGAGAGCGAGCTTACAGTTTCGTAGTCTGGCTTCTCCCACTTCTGCTTCTGGCAATGCTCCGAGAGCAAGTTCACCGGAAGCTTCCCGGTCCACGAAGCTCCTCCAATGATCTGCTTGACCGTTGGCTTCGGCGGCCCCTCTGCCGGTTCGGCCGAACTGTTGGTGCCGTTGTTGTCGTTCTTGCCGCCGGCCGAAGACGAGCCCCCTTTCCTACCCTTGCCCCCTCCCTCCTTATCGGAGTTGGTGAAAACTATGAAGTCATCCTCTGCGGGTTTCTTGGGCGGCGGCGGCTTGGACGACGACTTGGACGACGCCCCAGCCCCATTCGAGCTATTGCCCTTATCCTTGCCTTTCTTGACCATCTTCAGGGTCACAGAGAGGTGCCCTTCTGTGGGCGGTCGCGCTCAAGCTCGTGCAGGTTCAAGGCTCAGATGTCAGGCTCGGGGGATTCAGGGGGCGGGGAAGCGCTCTCAGGCAAAACGGTACCGGCCAGTGCATGTACAAAAAAACATAAAAAACGAACCCGACCAAAAGTTTTCCCACCATTTGGAGTGGATACTTCTAGCAATGTTACGAACTAGGTATGTAGGTTAGGTACCTACTTTAGGTAGTTGACTTACGGAATTCAAGTCAAAAGGTATTTTCTTTGCTCTGACTTTCCATGTGGCCGATATATCTAATTTTCAGCTAACGAGGGATCCCGTGAGTCGTAAGCTGTGAGTTGTGAGCTGTAAGCAGGCTTGTCCATGCTCAGTGATGGGGATGGGGCGGTACCTGCGAGCCTGCCTCACGGGTTCTGCCTTCTGCGTTGGTGCGAAGTACACTCCAACGATTGCTCTTGCCACAGAACAGACGGATCCCTCCGCAGATTGAATTTCGCCAGGCCACGCAGCACCAATCAGTGGCACGTGCGTCACACCCTCTGCATTGCACGGACAGTGAAGGGACAGAGACGCCCCACTCCGGGGATGGTTTATTTACTTGCAGGGTCCCCCTTGAACGAGTGAACGAACCCATATTCCGTGCTGAAAGTTGTACCGACGTGTAGCAGACTGGGCACCTCTGCAAACTTTTTTGCTTTTCCGTCTCTTTGTTCTCTCTCTGTCCGTTCCGTCACTGGCATTTCCAAACGAAACTTGTTCGTCTCAGACTCAACTCGCCTCACCTCGCCTAATAAACCCCCACTGAGCCATAGAGGGGCGCTGCATACCATTCAATCACATTGAGTACCTCGCTTTGGAAGTCAAACCCACTATTCCGTTACGGGTCACCCCCGAAAAAGAATTATCCAGGCCCCATATTGATCGAGTCGCGTCAGTACTTGCCGTGGTCACTGTTGTGATGCCGATACGGTCGGGCGGCGCGACAAGATTTCCGTTACTGGACCACGGACGGAGCGCCAGCAGCCAGGCGCCATTACGTCGTCGTTGACGTAAAACACCTTCCCAGACTTTGCGATACAGACGCGACGAAGACGCTGCCAACTGCCAACCACGAGTTAGCCCAATGTCGGCCTTCGGCCTCACTTTGCCGACGCCTCTGAACGTCCACAAGCCCTCGGCGTCCGCAGCGGAGGGGGCTCTTAAACGCCAAGACCCCGAGTCGGACAGTTCGCCCGTAACAAGTGACTACGAGAGCGTTTCGGACGCCAACGGCCTTGCTGCCATCGCCAGAGCGACCGCGGCGCTGGACAATTTACGCCCTTCAGGTGCGCATGCGTATGCGGTTGCTGCGGCGTCGGCCGATTCGTCTTCAGCAAATGACGACCACGAAGCCGTCCTGCAGCTGCAGCTGCACCAGGAGCATTCGAATCAAAATGCCAAAGACTATGCACGCGACAGCTCGGCGGCAACACCTGCTATTGGGCAGACTGATGGGACGGACGACGACAGAAGCCCGAACTTAGCACCTCAAGACGCGGTCGCCGACGGCCATGGCCATGGCCATGGCGAGCAGGCGAAAGCCGATAGGGCAGGAGGCAGTGATGACGGCGATGGTGACACAGAAACCTCAGCTAACGGCGCCAACCTGCCCTCCTCGTCCTCAGCGCCGCAGAGGCAACACTCCTCCCACAAGTTCCAGTACGACGTCGACAAGCTATACCTATCCAGCGCAGATGACGAAGCCGCGTGGGTGGCGCAGGCCGAGGCCATCGCCCTCGCGTCGAACTGCTTGACGGAGTTGACCCAGAAATTCGACTTCAAGAGCTTCCCCCGCGACGGCACCGTCATGGCCCTCGTGTGCAGCGCCAGGTTCACGACCGCCTGGAAGATCCTCGAGGAGACGATATCGGGGCCCGTGTGGGCCATGATGCGCGTCTACGGCCTGCAGGGCCACTACAAGTCGCACATGCTCCCCTGCGACGTCTACGGCTTCGCCAGGTGGGCCGCCGGCCGCATGCGCACCGCAGGCACCGCCGAGCAGCCCCGGGACGAGCGCATGGCCATGGTGCGCGAGATGCTCGAGACACAGTCCATCTTCTACCCGAGCCCTCGCTGCTACCAGGACGGCGTCGCCTGGATCCGTATGAGGCTCCACGCCCTGGTCTTGCTGGGCGACTACGAGGTCGCCGCCGCGATATACAACCCCCTGCCCTCCTGGGCGCCCCGCCCTCCCTCCGGAGCGGCGCCCGCGAGCCAGCCCGCCGTGTTACAGCCAGCGGCGCCTCCTCGGCAGTACGTATCCGCTTATCCGCCGGTGCCCTCGCCGAACAACGCCGCTCCTACCCCGCCCGCCCTCACGGACGTCGCCGCCGCTGCTGTCCGTCGCTCGGAGCAGAGGTTCTATCCCCCTCGGCCTAAGCCCATCGAGGAACCGCCCCTGAAGCGGAAGCGGGGTAGGCCCCCGCAACAGTATTGATGAGCAGGCAAGCCAAAACGGCTGGAGATAGAGATCGGGACCCCAAAACAAAATGGGGAGACAGCGGTCAAAACACAAAGAAAAAGAGGTGTGCCCACGAAAGGAGGGAGTCGGCTCGGTCTTTTTATGCCCTTCGCTAGACCCCTTCTCAGTGTGTTTGTATCGGTCTCTGTTCGTTTCCGCAAATTGGGTCTGTCTTCTAATGGCGTTCTACGATTTCGGGAGAGGGAGGGGAAAAAAAACTAAAAACTTGCGTCGCTCTCGGCGGACTGGACGGCGGGCCAGGCACCGGGACGGAATTGGAGTCAGGACATCCTTGGTATGATATGTATGGACCGGTCAGGATTGGAATGGAAAGGGGCCAAGGCCAGCCAGTGGGCAGCACATGCGTTCTGGGAGTTTTTTTCTTGCTTTATTATTTTTCTTTTTCTTTCCTTTCTGTTCTTTCTTCCCCACACCTTCTTCTCACCTGTTCTGTCTTCACTTCTCTGAAAACCTGACCTCCTCAGGGCTTTTCCTTTCGTCATTTTTTTTTTTTATTTTTTTTATCACCTTCTTTCATTGGTCTTGTCATAGTTGCTGTTTGTACGTATACCAAGGTAGGATTTACTAATGTCTCTCGTCTTCCCAGGCGTGGAAGATGGGGGAGGGAGGAGGATGAAGAGGGAGGCACCTGAGACACACCATTTACCTTGGGCATGTCTCCAGGCCGGAAGGGCAAAAACGGTGGACAGACAAAAGGAGGACAATTGGAGTTGAATTTTCTGGTGTATGATGGAGGGAGGGAGGGCTCTGGCTTTGAACGCGTGTGTATACCCTTTTTGTTTCTGTTTTACTTCTGGAGAAACCATCGGTTTTCAGTCCGATCATCTCCTTTCTGTATTCTTCGCTAGCAACGGCCGCTCAATTCCTGATGGATATTTCAAAATCAAAAAGCCAGGTGAGATCTCGTGATTGTAGGCTGCGTCCTACTAGCGGTCCTTAATGTTAGGAGAACGATCATCGCTGTTCGGGTTCTGTCAAGTTGATTCAACAAGTTGATTAAAGCGCTGCGGCCCCTGAGTGGGGCACGCAGGCAGCCACTGATACACTGAAGCTTTCTTTCTTATACTTGATCAATGATGTGAGATGGTCTCAACCCCAATGTGTGACGCTCTCCATCGTACTTAATAGGTACCTATTCAACCCAACCTACTATTCACCTCACCTTCACATTCAGATTTTGTTTCACGATTTCTCTCGATATCTCTCTCACGAGGCGCGCATATATACCTAGGTATAAAGGAACGATGGACCCAAATAGTAAAAAGAGCAGTGCGCTCCCAGCGCCCGGTTCATCACACAGCTCATCATCAACTCCATCGTCGCCACCTAAGAAGAAGCAACGGAACGCATGTGAGTGACTTCGTATCACTACCCGGGACCTGCCACCAACCAAAATCTCTACTAACTAGAAAGTCCCACCATAGTCACGGAGCTAATGACGCCCAAGCCCAAGTACAGCAGCGTCGTTGCAAACAGCAGCGGCGCCGCCACCACCACAAGTCCCAGCCGTCCGAACCAGGGCTCGGCCATAGAAAGGCTGAAGAGATCGTTCCCAGGCAAGGACGGGCTGGGCACCTACCTGAAAGACCCGGCTTCCTACTCGAACTCTCGCGTCATCTACTTCAACGACGACTTCGTCGCCATCCACGACATGTACCCCAAGTCCCTCGTGCACACCCTGCTGCTTCCCCGCTCCAGAAGCTACAACCTCAAGCACCCCTTCGACGCCTTCGAGGACGCCGCATTCCTCGCCTCCGTGCGAGCAGAAGCCCTCAAGCTCAAGGCCCTGGTCGCGGGCGAGCTGCGCCGGAAGCTGGGCAGCTTCAGCGCGGCGGACGCGGGGCGCAACGCAGTGCTCGACGGCTCCTCAGAGCCACCA
Organism: Ophioceras dolichostomum; assembly: GCA_003049485.1. Taxonomy (NCBI): domain Eukaryota; kingdom Fungi; phylum Ascomycota; class Sordariomycetes; order Magnaporthales; family Ophioceraceae; genus Ophioceras; species Ophioceras dolichostomum. The sequence goes on from PYST01000091.1 coordinate 50,556, forward strand.
CCGCTAGTGGAGGGCGCTGCTGCTGCTGCTGCTGCTGCTCCTACTACTACTGCTACCGCCGCCAATGCCGCCTTGCCCCCCGGCAGGGACTGGTCCCTCGACGTGCGCGTCGGCGTGCACGCGCACCCGAGCATGAACCACCTGCACGTGCACGTCATGTCGCGCGACATGTGCGGCGGCGGCATGAAGAAGAAGAGCCACTACCTGTCGTTCAACACGCCCTTCCTGGTGAGCCTCGACGACTTCCCGCTCGCCCCCGACGACCCGCGGCGCGCGGGCCACCTGATGCGGGATAGAGACCTGGTCTGCTGGCGGTGCGGGACGGTGTTCGGGAACAAGTTTGAGAACCTGAAGAGGCACCTCGCGGAGGAGTTTGAGGAGTGGAAGAAGGAATGAAACGAGATGAGATGAGATGAGAGATGGGGAGAGGAAGGGAAAAATCAGCTGTGTTTGTTCGTATGTGTGTGCGTGTGGGTTTGGGAGTGGCATGCATCGCATTTCAGGAGTGACGGAGCATTGATTTTATACCCTAAGACAGCTTTCATTAGCTTTGCTCGATTGCCATGACCATGAAGTACGATTGTACGTGTATCAAACTGGGGGTTTGCCTCTGTGTACCGATGACCCTATCGAATCACTTTCCATACCTACCCGCCTACCTACCTGAGGTAGGTATCATATATTGAGGTGTATTCCGTCAAAAGCTTGGCCCTTCCCTCCTGAGTGAAGAGATAGGGTAAGCCATCGACAAGCAAGGCATGGATTGAGAGCGGCGGCGAACAGGTCTGATCCGAGGTGAGCCCGTACCAAGTGGAAGATTAAAATCGTTGCGTTGCTCTTCTGCTTGAGTCGGATGATAGTTGATGAGAAATCCATTGCGCCTTGTTTTCTTTTTAGATGGATTGCGGCTGTTCTCCCAGCCCTTTCTCTCTCGGCTGAGAGAAAGAGAAGACTCAAACTAAACCCGAGTGCATCCTCACTCATAATTGTTACAAAGCTCTGATTCAGGAACATATCACCACTGAAAAGAGCTATAAGAGCCGTCGCGCGGCGAGGCCACCTTTCCCGAAACGCCCCCCTACCCGGTATTCGCGTCTTGCAAAGCGAAAGAGACAAAAAGAGCAAAAAAAAAAAAGAAAAGAAAAAAAAGAAAAGAAAAGAAAAGCAAAAAGGAGAATGATTTTCCTCCGCAAAAATAATCCTAATATAGACCATAGAAACCCCCCTCAAAAAAGGTCGGAACAGCGAAAAGACGCGTCTCCGAGGCTAAGCAGCCGCGTCTGATCCTGACATATCACCTCCTCTCCTCTGCCCCATCAGAAAGCTAGGTAAGGAAGGTTTACGTAGCTGGAAAAAAAAAAAGAAAAGAAAAAAAGAAAAAACCAAACCATGAGAGGCACCGACACCTTCCTTCTGTTGCTGCGCCCCGGTTCCCTATTCGGCATCAGGCAGGTAAGAGGTGACTGCCTTTTCCAGATCTACCAAGTGGCAGGGGCGGGGGGGTACGAGGAAGAAGTCGTTTGGGAGGAGATTCGACGGACGCATTAGCTTCTTCGGCCTTCTTCTTCTCCTAGTCTTCGTCTGTGTTTGAAACGTTTGGGGGAGGCACAAAAAAAATCTCAGTATCCAAATCGCAAAAAAGAAAAAAAGGTAAAACACCCTGTGAGAGGAAGAGATTATTGATGGATGGACGATAGGGAGCAAGCGAAGGGGCAGGAGAAGGGGAAGGATAGGGAAGGATAGGGAAGGGTAGGGAAGGGGAAGGGAAGGGGAAGGGAAGGGGAAAAGGTGATAGGGTCATAGAGTGATGAAAAAGGGTCTTTCGCACCCCGGGTAGGATAGACGTCCGGCCCCTTCGCAGCCCCTCCCCCTTCCCTTCTCCCCTCCCAGCGTATGTGGGAGGTTGGAAAAGAGAAAAAAAAAAAGAAGGAACTACTACGAGAACCACGCCAACGCCGCCCCAAAAAACGACTCACCCTCGTCAATGTCCGCCTCGGGCTCATCCACATCGTCGTCCAAGTCATCCTCGGCGTCGTGGCCATTCCGCGGGACGTCTCCGTCCTCCTCCTCCTCTTCCTCATCCCCCTCCGCGTCCCTGTCCTTAGCAGCAGCAGCAGCAGCAGCAGCAGCAGCAGCAGCAGCACCACCGCTCTTGCGTGGCCGTCCCCTGCCCCCTCCCGCTCCGGCGCCGCGCTTCTTGGCCGCGTCCTTCTTCTTGAGCGCCGACGGCGCCTCGCCGGGCGGGTACTTGCGCGGGCGGCCGCGGCCGCGGCCGGAGGGCACCTTGGCGACGGTCTTGCGCAGGGCTGGGTCCATCGGGGGCCGGCCGCGCGGCTTGCCGGTGGAGGTGGTCGTCGTCGTCGTCGTCGACTTGGGCTTGGTCACCTTGGCCTTCGCCTCTGCGGGGGTGCGCGTGGCGGCGGCTCCGCCGGCGGAGAGACGTCCGCGCTTGCTGCCGGCGGCGCCGGAGTCGCTAGCTGCGTCGGCGCTGGTGGGCGTGTCCGCGTCGCTCTTGCGAGGACGGCCGCGAGATGAAGCCTTCGTCGGAGCCATTGCGATGTTGTTGTTTCCTTGGGGAAAGAATAAAAAATAAAAAAAAATAAAAAATTTGCAGTTTTTTTTTTTTTTTTTTTTTTTAATTGCCCGCAGAACTTTTGTGATTTCTTTTGAAAGACTGAAGACCCAATCGCAGTTTTACGGCAATTGAGAGTGTGAGGGAGAGGTATTGTGACGAGGAAAAAAAAATTAAATATACTCCGTAAATGGCTGATTACATTCACATATGTTTTTTGTTCAGCATTGCCCGTAGCTCTCCGTTGCGGACGCACTGAAACGCGTCCGTCCATCGCGTCGCCCCTTGCTAAACGGGGAATAAGTGGGGACCTCAGGGAACAGCTCCATCCTAGTAGCAGTCTATCACCTCGAGGACGATTGAACATATGTTCATCGCGGAACTGTTTGTTCTTTTTATGTCTCGCTTCGGGGCCAAATTGTCGGAACGGAATACGTGTCTATTGTTTCGGGCGTGAATCTGCTTCCGCTTCCGCTGGCGTGTTGAATGCTCCGGCTAAAAGCGAGGACTTCCTGGTCGCGTGAAGCGATTCCGTATTACCATCTTCGTGCGTAGTAGGTAGACGCTTCAAATCGAAAATACATTATGGAACTGTATACCTTGCCAGTTGTATTTTGTCATATCCGTACCCTCTAGATCAGCACTGTGATACAAATACAGATCCGGTCCATCCCCTGTAAGCGGGTGCCCTCGCCGAAAGACCCTGCGCACGAGGTGTTCAGGCGCCCAATGTATAGATCCTTTTATGTGAAGAGCATGCGTTCATGCAGCGTAAAATATTTCCTGCAAAGACGAGAGACGCCGAAATGCGAATATGCCTGAGCCTGGCCTAGCGTCCGCATGCCTCCCGACCAGTCTCCCCATGAACCACGTTCCTTTTTTTCTTTCCCCCGCAAGAAACAGCAAAACAGCTCCGCGACACAGTCAGAAGTTAAATCATCATCTCAAGCCGACCAAAAGCGTTTTCGCTACTCCGAAGCCTTAGCCTTCTTAGCGCTTGCGCTGGACTTGACGCGCTTCTGGACGGGGCGGTTGATGTGGTGAGCGGGGATCCAAGAGGCATCGAAGCCACCATCCGCACCGCTGGTGGCGCCGGCGGACTCGTTGCCCGAAGTGGGCTCGACCTCGACCTTCTTCGCGACGGCCTTCTTGGTCTTGGGGGCGCGCTTGGCGTGCGGGAAGAGCGTCTCGATCCAGGTCTTGTACACGAAGTACAGGGTGCCGCCGAAGACGCCGGTCAGGATGAGGTAGAGGAAGATGCTGTATTCGCGATTCGACCGTTTGTGTCAGCAGCGAGTAGGAACGCAATGGGGACCCAATGGGCAGAGAGCAGGTGGAGAGTCCAGGGGTAGGGAGGTTCGTAGGTAGGTAAAATACGGGACAAAGCAAAATCACAGAGAACGTACATCTGCGGGTCAAAAATGCTGGTAGGCGGCTCAACAATCTCGGCCTTGTCGCCATAGGCCTGGACCTGGAAAGTCTGGCCCTTGGCGTTGCTGATGACGGCAAAAATCTCGACGCGGACATCCTGAGGCTGCATGTCGAGAGCGAACGAGTACGGGATCGAGCGCTTCTCGCCGGCGGGGACCTCGGTGTCATACTTGATGGCCGTCAGGTTGCGCAGGATGCCGGCCCCGGGAGCAGCGTCCTCCGGCAGGGGCTTGGTGGTGACCAGCACGCCGCCGATGAAGCCCAGCCGCAACGGCCCCTCCTCGTTGTTCGTGATGTCCACCACCGCCTTGGTCGGCCGGCCGTTGACGAGCTTGACGCCGAATATGTCGGCCTCGGGGAAGGTCGTAACGATGTCGGCGTTCAGCTCAGGCTCGGCGGCTGCTTTCTTTGGCGCATCGCCCGCGGCACCCTGCAGAAAAGAGATGGCATGATTAGACCAATGGTCGGTGCAAGCACATTGAAACAGGTAGGCAAAGGGCGGCTAGCTGCCCTAATAGGCTGCCATTGATGCAGTTGTGCAAGCACGAGGCCGGAAGACACCCAGATGCGAGATGAATGGATGCCGGGAGGGAGAGGGGGGGTGCTATTGCAACTAACCTCAGCGGCGAGGACACCCATCAGCTGGAATGCCAGCAGGGCAATACTGGTAAACTTAAAGGACACCATATTTGCAGATAGCGAGAATACACGAGGGACGGGGAAGGGAGGGCAAGAGAAGCAAATGGAGAAGACGCCAAAGCCCTCAAGACGGTTGTGAGGAGGTTGATCTTTCAGAAATCAATGTTGTGTGTCAACTGTCCAGAACTCAGAAGGGTCCACTACAGGACTGGTCCGTGCGCCACGTATTATTGCTCTCACCTTCCCAGGTTGGAACTATGCATGCAAGCATGGCGGTTGTAAAACTACGATCCAGATCCAATTAATTCGAATTGACCACTAACAAGTAATATGAAGAGGAATCCCGACCATGGGCTCGGCTCTAACCTTCCCTCGACGGAATCAGCGGCAGGGTGAGATAGTTTTGCAACCCGTCTCCGAAGTGGAGCTGGTTGGTACCCGCGAACTTGGCCGGAGGTCTTTCGCCTCAGAGCTTCGTCAGTAACAAGTTCGTGATATGAAAGACGGAGGATAACTATTAAGCAGCAGGAGCTGAGGGGAGACGCAATAGGGGCAAGGGGTCGCTGGTCACTCACCTGTCAACCTCAGAAGCATGCTGGAAAATGCCACAGCCTTGAGTATCGGTGCCGCCAACCTCCAGCACGATCCGCCCTCCCTTCCCGACGACGACGTTGGTCGGCCAGATCTCGACGTCCACGGCGTACACCTCGCCCGCCCGCACGGGCAGCACGTCGGTGGAGAGGTACTCCCGCTGCGGGAGCCACGGCCTGTGCCGGGCGCTCTCGGCGTGCACCTTCCTGTTGCTGACCCGCAGCCAGCCCTTGCAGACCGGGACGGGGTCCCCCGCCGTGCCGGTGTAGAAGATCTCCCGCCCGTCGGCGTCGAGGTGGCGGATCGTGAGGAAGAGGTCGATATCCCTGTTGTGCATATCCGTGTCCATGCCACCACTCCCACCACTCCCGCCCCCTTCATGGTGGTGTGTGGGATCAGGGGGCGGCGGCGGCGTCACGGAGACGTTTAGGTGCGCCACTGGGTGGCCAGTGATCTCCGTCTCTTCTTCGAACGGCGCACTGGTGAACTGCAGCACCTCCGGCTGGGCGAGGCTGCCAAGCGCCTTGTACGATAGTACGGCGCTTCCTCCCCCTGAGCTTGAACTGGAGGGCGGCTCGGTCGTAGAGAGTATCTTCTCTTCATGCCCAAGGTAGAAGACAGTGTACTTTGTGTCTGGCAGAGGCCACGATGCCTCTGCCCTCTTGGGGTACGCCCTCTCGCTTTCTGCGTTGTTGACGCCGACATTTCCTTTCCGCAGAGTGACGGTCACTGGCGGGACCTTCCCAGGCACGCTCCAGCCCACGGTGTCCTCGCCCTTCAAGAAAGCGCCCAGGAAGCTCTTCTGCAGCTCGACCTCCTCGTGGTAGTAGAACGGCAGGTCGTGGCGGCCTGTGATGAAGCGGAGGTACTTGAGCCGGGAACCGGCGTGCGCGTATCCTTCGACGTTACCCCGAAGATGCAGCAGGATACCACCCCAGTTGGCCACGCTGAGTAGAGGCACCTCTATGTCCTCCAAGCGATACTCCTTGCTGGCGTAGTACTCTTCGTCGCGAAACCTGTTCGCCTCGTTGTCTGTCGTCTGGTCCCGACGATTCGCCGCTAGGATCTCCAGCGGCAGATCTCCCTCGAGTGTGTCTTCCTGCCCCCGCGCGCCCGGTCCGTCCGGCGGGAACTGCAGCTTCGACCTCCCCGGGAGGCCGTACTGGTTCACCAGCACCTGGCGATTCCACCAGGCCCGGATGAAGCCGTCGGACAGGATGCCGCCGTGCCGGCAACGGTCGCGGTAGTAGTCCGACATGCCCTCCCAGGGCACAATCGCAGCCAAGCCCTTGGGACGACGCGCCGCCACCCTCCACTGCGAGCCAGCGTAGTACGACACGCCCAGGAGCCCAACCTTGCCGTTCGACCAGTCCTGCTCGGCGCACCACTCCACCACGTCGAAGAAGCACTCGCTCGTGCCCCGGCTCATGGTGTCCAACAAGCCCGGGCTCTGGCCGGAGCCCCTCTCGTCCGCCCGCACGACGACATATCCCTCCCGACACCAGAACACCGGGTCTGGGGTCTCCCACGCCGAGTATTTTGATCGATGCTCCGGGTTGACCTCGCTGAAGGATCCGGGGTGGAACTTGGCGTACGGTATGTCTTTGCCGTAGGGTCCGTACGTACACAGCACCGGGTACCTTACACCCGAGCCAGAAGGTAGGGGAATATACACGTTTGCTCGGATGGGGAGGGGTGAGGCCTTTAGAGGAATGGACACATTTTTCATGAAAGTTAGTCCGTTCTCCTTGTCCTCGGACACCTCGAGGAGGTCCCTGATCGGGTTCGTCTTGATATCCATAGTCAATCAACGATTGAGTAGTGGCTTTCGTCTCTCACCCCTGAGCCAAGTAAAGGGACGTCAAATATGCGTCTGCTCTCTAGAGTCGTTAGTCTTTACAAAACAGCGGCTCAGTCCGGCTGATAGCCTAGATCTCTGGGGGAATTTTTGGAGCGAGGTGGCGCTATAGGTAGTTGGAGCTTTCCCGGACACGAGGTGGGGGAAGCGCTACATGTATTTCAAGCATTCGACTGTACCTCTGTTTTTATCAGGACCTGCAATGTATTGTGGTACGGTATACTGCAACGCAAAGCACACGCAAATAGGTCAGAAGTACAATACAAATGACAATACAGTATATTACTTATAACTATTGCAGACTCTGGCCTTTATCAACGATGCCTCTGCCAACTAATGCGCACCGTCCCAGGAGCTTGAGAACCTAACGGTCGAGAAAGGCTACACGGCTCGTGTAGGCTCTGTGAGAAGTGAACACCCTGCACGTCTTTTTCTCCGTGCAAGCGCTATGCTACATCTCCTAGTTTTCGATGCGGCAGCATTTTGTAGCTGTCTCACGCATTATTCCTGCTTTCGCCCAAGCCGGCAGTGATTAACAAACAATGATGAGATATCAGAGCGCTCCTGGCCTGGTGATTCACAAAGAACATTCGAACCCCTCCCGAACTCTTCCTACCTACCTTATGTCTCGCCTCCAACCGGATACCGAAAGATCCCATCGTTCAACCTCCCCCCCAAAGTCTTCCTCCATATCCAGTTGGCCGTCTATTTTGGCGCAATCAAGTCAGTTAGCTGAAGTTGAAGCTAGAAGCTACATCCTAGACCCAGCCCAAGGCGAGCAGTGCCTCCTAGGTGAAGGTACATTGGTAGTTAGCCATACTTACAGAGGTAATCCAAACGCCGGCGAACAGATGCGCGATGAACACCGCCTCTCCCGTATTTGAGCCGACCGGCCTCTCGCTCATGTCGAGGTTCCTATTCGCCGGCCTGTATGGTGGCACCCGGCGGTACAGATCGTCCGGCCATCCTGGCGGATTCTCAGCGGCGGCAGCCCGGGACTGCTGGGCCGGAGAGGAAGAGGGTGAGGGAGAGGGCGAGCTCGCAACCACGGCGAGATGTTGTGGTCGTGATGATGATGATGATGATGATGATGCTGCCGCAGCAATGTCTGATTCTGGTGTAAGATCCTCCGCACCTGTGAGGCGGATGCTGTAGTCGGCGAGGTAGTCCTGCTGAATTGTCGCGACGACTCTGTCGTCAGATCTTGTGGTCGTCGTCGTCGCCGTAGCTGTCGAGGACATCCTGGCGGATAGGTGAGTGCTCCCCTTTTCTAAAAACGGTGAATATTCGTGGATGAGATGGGCCAGGAGGGGCATTCGGTTTTGAAAGTAATAATTGTGTTCCGATTCCTGTTTGTGCCACATCCTCTCTCTGCCGTAGCGGTAAATACTGGCGACAGAGGAGGACAGAGCTGGTGGCGTTTCTGCACGGAGCTCCGGACGCCTCCACATACCCCGGGTCGCACTTGGTGTGCATGCTGTGTGCGGCGGCCAGTAACAGTGTGCCAACTCCTCCAGCTGAAGTGAGCTGAGATAAGCTGGAAAGACAAGACATGGAATTATCTTCAGCACGTTTCTGGATTCATTCGGACTCGTTCAAGCTTGACAATCAGCAAAAAAAAGAGTGCGGTATCTTTCCAGGGTCATATTCCAATATCGCCAAACCTTCTACCCCTGAGGTTCTTCATGAACCACAGCACCAGCGAATATGTCGTCGTCGGATACAACCTCCGGTCCGGCGTTGGCGGCAATTGAGCGGATCCAAGCAGCCGCGCTGGATGGCCGTACCGAAAATGTGCGATACAGACAGGAGCAGCTCCAGAACATCCACGCCGCGCTGCGAGAGCAGGCCGGTGACGTGTGCGGTGCCATCTCCAAGGATGCGGCCCACTTCTCCGAAGTCGAGGTCGAGGCCGAGTTCTACCTGGCCATGGACGCTGTAAGGCACTTCTACGAAGGCCTGGACTTCGATGCAGAGCTGGCGGCCGAGTACAGTGTGGCTCGGGGCGAGGACAACTTGACGAGGCGGGTCGGTGTTGGGACCGTTGCCATCCGACCTGCTTTCCACACACGATTGTACAGCATAATATGTCCACTGGCGGCGGCCGTTGCAGCCGGGAACTGCGTGGTGCTGGAGGTAAGTGTCTTCATATTACCTGTAGGTATCTCTGAACCTTGACATCGGCTGTTTGTTAACGGAAAATCATGCACACAGCTGGGAGAGGGAACTCACTTGCAAGTGGACTCAACGCTGAGGCTTCTGCTGCCGAAAGCTCTCGACCCGGAAACGTCCACCATTATCGACAAGCCTGTGACAGCAGACAATGGCGTCACGCTCGTGTCAGGGACCTTCGTTCTCGTGGACCAGACGGAGAGCAGCAACCCCGCCAATGCCACCCCCTTAACCAAACTAGTCTCCTCCGGAGGCTACGCCAGGTGCATCGCCGTCGTGGATAGGACAGCAGACATCGCGCTGGCCGCCAGGGCGATCACCGCAGCCAGGTTCAGTTTCGGGGGCGCCTCTCCGTACGCGCCGGACCTGGTGCTCGTGAACGAGTTCGTGAAGAAGGATTTCTTCCAGGCCTGTTCCAGCCACGCCACCTCGTTCTTCGCGGGGGGATCGCGTGCGAGCGTTGGTGGTGGTGGTGGCTCCAGCGACGATGAGGCGGCGACGAGAGATGCCCTGAGAGTGGCGGAGGAGAAGGGTCAGGTCTCGAGCTTCGGATCCAGCGAATTCAAGCTCGTTGACGTCCTCGACAGGTGAGTCTTCCTCTCTAGGTAGCTAGGTACTATCGTTGCGCGTGTGGCCTTGGCAGTTCTAGGCAGTTCTGTTATGTGCAGGGCCTGCAATGTATTGTAATGTAACGTGTTTTGTATCGTGTCCGATACTGCGTTACCTGCTGCGTACGGTATACTACCGTGCAAAGCACACGCGAATCCGTCGGAAATACAATACAGAGGACAAAACATTACACTGCATTGCAGGCTCTGATTATGTGGTAACCGACTGACCCCAGAAATCCAGGGATACCCTTATACTGAACATGAAGATTCACGGACGGTATCTGCCCGTCGTGGCCTGCTCCGGACTCGTCGACGCAGCGTTTGCATACCACGACCAGCGACAGCAACCGGCGCCTCTGCTTGCAGGCTACTTCTTCGCCGACCCTCGATCTGCGAAATACCTCGCCCAGCACATGCCGTGCCGCGAAGCCTTCATCAACCAGATCCCTGCGTATCTGCTCGTCGGGCCGGCCGCGCCCTTGGCGACGTCTTTGTCGTCGCCGTCGCCGTCGCCACAGCTGGGGTGCTCCTCCTCCTCCAGCAGACATCGGTACAGCACCGACATGTTCTCGGTCGCGAGGCCGCAGTATGCGGAGCCCGTCCCCGAGCCTCTGCGGGTGGTGGACAGGGCCATCCTCTCATCATCACCGGAGCCTTCTTCTTCTCCTACCCTGGAATCGGCGGCGGCGATCAGGGCACTCGCCGTCAGACCGCTGCGGTCCACCCGAGCGCAACCCGTTGAGCCCCGGGATTTCTTCTTGTCTGGGGCCGTGATCGGCGGAGGGATCACTCTCGGAGTGATTCTTCCTGCCGTCGGATATGCTACTTGGATAGTCGGGAAGACGGCGGTTTCGTTTCTTGCAAGGCACAGACGTTGAATAAGCAAGGCTTTTGAGAAAATGAAGGGGCCAGTCGAGACATTGTTCTTGTTACCTCGCCTGCGGCTTGTCTTTCTACTACTATATGGCCGAAGTGGGCGGTTGCGTGATCGTCTCTGAATCCTGAGCGGGGAATCATGCGGTAATTTTGTTGAAGGAATTAGTTGCTCTTGGGGTTCGTTCCATGGCGGCGTATATGCGCCGCACCGAACGACCACAAGGCTTCTTAAGTTGGTCGACGCCGCCGGAAGGAATCATGGCCTGGGGGGTTTTTTCATGTGGGCATCAACTCCGGGTCTGCCCGGCGTCCGGCTCCGTTTCTGCTTGCCTCTAACCCTCGACCGTCTAAATCCCGCCTCCGCCGGTGTAAACAATTCCCCGAGAATTCACATATATATGAAGCGGCGAGCGTTCCGGGTGAACCCCTCTCTCATTGACTTCCGCATTGATTCAGCGAAAGCGAAACGCATCGTAAGAGTCAAGTTAGCAAGCTCCGCACCAAGAAAAGAGAGAGAGACGACCACACCAACAACATCCAAAAAGATGGCATCCGGACGGATCTTCGACCTCATGGCCCTCCTTCGGGCCGCACCCCTAGTGACATCGTCATTCTCCTTGTGGTACTGCGTCGATCAATCCATTTTTTACGGCAATTTTGTAAGACCTGAGAACCGCGCCAAGAGCAACGAGATGCTCCCCCTATACGTACGCGAGAGTCCCTCTTCTTTCTCTTCTGTTCTTCTTCGTCCCGCTTCATATACAGAAAGAAGAAGATTCTAACAACAACTCAATCCTTCCAGTGGAAATCAATCTTCAAGCCCAGCACAGCCCTCATCATCGCGCTATACTGCACGTCCGCGGCCGTCGGGTTCGCCAACGTCGCGAAGATCGGGCCCGGTAGCGCACTGGCCGCCGCCGGCGCCAAGGCGTGGTACGGGGCGGGCGCGGCCCTGTCGCTCGCGCACTTCTGCTTCGTGCCCGCCGTCATGTACAAGATCAAGGCGATCGTCGACGACGAGCCCAAGGGCGACACGGTTAGCGTGCAGGAGCGCTGGCTGAGCGTGCACGCCTTCCGATCGTGCACCGTCGACCTGGCTGGGTGGGCTTGCTTCCTCGTCGCGGTGTCGAAGGGGTTGTCTTTTGCTGTGTAAGTGGGTGAGAGAGGAGGGAGGGGGGTGGCGTTAAGTCGGGGGAGGAGCTGTCACTAGTTGGTTCTGTGTATTACATATGTACTTCCCATATATAGCATCTCTGAGGTAATAGGATGCTGGTTAAACAATCGGCATCGAAGGCCCCTCGCAGGTTCCTGCTTGTCACTGACACGAAGCCGTAACGGGGCGGAGAAAGGGGAGGTGGTCAACTGGAGATCCGGGCAGGGCAGAACGAGTGGTTAGCGATTAGACATTACCCGACGGATATTTAGATCGAATCCAGGTGCTCCATCTTAACCTTTTTCCGGGACGCTCTAGCGGGAGGAAGCGAGATCCAACTGTAGCCTCCCGATGAAAATCCGTTGTTGGTCTGGAAAAACTTCTTGGCAATTATATAGAGACATCATCAAAGACTGCAGCACCGAAGAGTGCAACCTTCCTGATGCCTTCATCGCAGCATTTTTCCGCCGACAACGGCTTCTTACCCTTTGGAGAGAGCGGTTGACTTTTCTCCAATTTCTCATTTCTTCCCCACACTGCACGACCCCTCCTCCTCGTCTCCCCACTCCCCTCGTCCCCCATGGAACTGTGGGGTAGTCTCGGGGCAAGCCACCAGCGAGGGGAAGCGAGGTCGTTGCGGATTCGGGCGTATATCGCGGTGCTTGAGGGAAAATTTATACCGAGAGGCGTCCGTTTGGCGGATTGAGACTTTTTTCTTCATTTTCCTCCTACTGGTTGCGATAGTTCTCTTATTGTCTTTTAATCTTACCTTCTTACCTACGCTTCTGTCTATACTAGCCAGTGCCTCCTCGCTCTTTGGCTGGTTCTCTTCCCGAAATTTAACCCCTTATAGACCTCCTCTGAATAGCTTCACGTCATGGCGCCCGAGATCACCATCACCGGCTGGACTACCAGGGACGTCCGATTCCCCACGTCCCTGGACAAGACGGGCTCAGACGCTATGAACGCGGCGGGAGACTACTCGTCGGCGTACTGCATCCTAGAAACGGACTCTGAGTTCTCCGGCCATGGCATGGTGAGTAGCTTAAGTAGCCTACCTACTTACCTACCTAGGTAGCTTCAGCTCACCTCCCAGACACACACACGCCATACACTCTGCCCCCTAACCGAGCTGCCACATCTCCTGACTACCCGACACTGATTCTATTTCTCTCACTCAAAAAAGACCTTCACCATCGGCCGCGGGAACGACATAGTCTGCGCAGCCATTAACCACGTCGCCGACCGCATCAAAGGCCGCACCCTCTCCTCCCTAACCTCCAACTGGGGCGCGACCTGGCGCCACCTCGTCAACGACAGCCAGCTGCGCTGGATCGGCCCAGAAAAGGGCGTCATCCACCTCGCGCTCGGCGCCGTCGTCAACGCCGTGTGGGACCTGTGGGCCAAGGTCCTCGGAAAGCCCGTCTGGCGCGTCGTGGCCGAGATGTCGCCCGAGGAGTTCGTCCGCTGCATCGACTTCCGGTACATCACCGACGCGATCACGCCCGAAGAAGCCGTCGCGATGCTGCGCGAGGCCTCTGCGGGGAAACCCGACCGCATCCTCGACGCCGAGCGCAGCCGCGCCGTGCCCGCCTACACCACCAGCGCCGGCTGGCTGGGCTACGGCGAGGACAAGATGCGCGCCCTGCTCGAGGACACGCTCGCCAAGGGCTACCGGCACTTCAAGCTGAAGGTCGGCGGCGGGCTGGAGCAGGACCGGCGGCGCCTCGCGATCGCTCGCGACGTCATCGGCTACGACAGGGGCAACGTCCTGATGGTCGACGCGAACCAGGTCTGGTCCGTCCCCGAGGCGATCGAGTACATGCTGGAGCTCAAGGATTTCAAGCCGTGGTTCATTGAGGAGCCCACCAGCCCGGACGACGTCCTGGGCCACCGCGCGGTGCGCGACGCGCTCCGTCCCTACGGCATCGGGGTGGCCACGGGCGAGATGTGCCAGAACCGCGTCGTGTTCAAGCAGCTGCTGGCCTCTGGCGCCATCGACGTGTGCCAGATCGACGCCTGCCGCATGGGCGGCGTGAACGAGGTGCTCGCCGTGCTGCTGATGGCTCGCAAGTTCGGCGTGCCCATCGTGCCACACTCGGGCGGCGTCGGGCTGCCCGAGTACACGCAGCACCTGAGCACCATCGATTACGTCGTCGTCTCTGGGAAGAAATCCGTGCTCGAGTACGTCGACCACCTGCACGAGCACTTCCTGCACCCGTCCGTCATCCGGGACGGCTACTACCAGACCCCGAACGAGCCGGGCTACAGCGTCGAGATGAAGCCCGAGAGCATGGACCGCTTCTCGTTCCCCGGCGAGGAGGGCGTGAGCTGGTGGCGGACTGAGGAGGCTAAGCCTATCCTGGAGGGCGACAAGATCTGAGGCGAGTTGATTGTAAAATCTGAGGAGGGAGAGCGTTGCAATTTGCTTCTACCATGTCTATACACTAGGTGTGGTAGATAAATCCATATATCACATAATACCTTAGTTTAGGCAATCCGCTAAGAGTTCTACGCAGCCTTGCGTTTCATACGATATTCACGTCGATTCTGAGATGGGAAAGTCAAGACTTACTCGCCTCGAGGGCAGACAACCTTGAAAGAAGGGAGGTGTACATAGGCACATAGTACCTAGGTACCTGAGTTAGTTCGATAAATCATTGACAGATAGAACTTCACACCGAGTAGGAATGCTTCAAAGCCAAATACAACAAATTGCGTAATGACGAAGCAAACGTCCTTGAATCATTTCATGATGAGAACGATAGGGGGTCATCGCAAAGCAGGACGGTGAGAAGTGAAGAAGAAAGAGCAGCAGGGGCCGGGGAGGCTGATTGACCAACCTCCACAGCCTTCCGCCAAATTGATAGGGTGAAGAAATAATGAAGGCAAATGCAACGTCTATCTAATGTTTGGTTTGTATGTTCCCGGCAACGCCAGGTGGGTATTGCGCATGCCCATCCGATTTTCCCGCTGTTATCTCCACTCTCCTCCCTCTTCCTCCAGTATCTTCAAGAGCCCTGGGCTCCGTCCAACAGGGGCCTAGTTGTGGAAGGGGTCGTACAGGCGCGACTTGATGAACTTGTTCAGCGACACATCACCCCACTCCTCCCACTCGAGCCACTGCGCCTCGGGCAGCTGGCTGACGCCGTCACGGCGGGCAGCCTTCATGACCTCGCGGGCGACGATGATGCTGGCGTCGCGAACACGGTCAATGCTGGGGTAGATTAGACCCTTGTGGATCTCCCCGGCGTTGAGCGAGTTGGACAGAGCCTCGGCCGAGGTGTAGATCATGTTGTCCGTCACGCGGGACGCCTTGGCGAGGATGGCGCCCAAGCCAATGCCGGGGAAGACGTAGACGTTGTTGCCCTGGTTGGGGTAGTACGTCACAGCGTGGTCGCTGGCCTTGACCGTATAGGGCGAGAACGGCGAGCCCGAGGCGAAGATGACGGTGCCGTCGGTCCAGTTCACGGCCTGCTCGAAGGTGCACTCGGCTTTGGTGAGGGGGTTGCTCAGCGGGAACAGGATCGGCCGCCTGCCAACGCCGCCGGACTCAACCGACGCCTTGAGAGCACGGACGGCCGACTCTGTGAAGGCACCCGAGGTGGCGGCAAGGCCGACCAGGGCGCTGGGCTTCACGTAGGCCATGACTTCCTCCAGAGACCGGAACTGGTGGCCATTGTTGTCCGTGCGAGCGAAGTACTTCTTGTGCTCGGCCAGCCTGTCGCCACGGTCCTTGGTTACGAGGCCCTTGGTGTCAACCAGCCAGAACTTCTCCTTGGCTTGCTGCTCTGACAGGCCGCGGCGAGTGTAGTACTCAACCAGAGCTGAATGAAGGACGATCCTGGATTAGCTTCCGTTTCTAGAATAGCATGTGATGGGGGAAGAGGACTGCTTACCCTTTGCGACTCCCACTCCGGCACTGCCCGCGCCGAAGAAGACGAGGCGCTGCTCCTCGATCGGCACGCCACTGAGAGCGGTGGCTCCGATGTAGCCGGCGAGGACGACGGCACCAGTTCCCTGGAACCAAGTTAGTAAATCCCATGTGCATAAGTCACAATCACATGCCTTTCACGTGGTAGAGAGACGTAGCGAGGTTCCAAGATTGTGAGGTGGGGTCGGAATGCCTTACCTGGATGTCATCGTTGAAAGTGCGCTTCTGCTTGTACCTGTCCAGGTACTTGAACGCCTTTTCGCTCTCAAAGTCCTCGAACTGGACAACCATGTTGGGGAAGACTTCAGTCACGGCGGCCATGAACTCATCCATGAAGTCCTGCTGCTCCTCGACCGAGATGCGCTTGGAGCGCAGGCCGAGGTACAACGGGTCCTTGAGGTTAACCTCATTGGCCGTGCCGGTGTCCAGAACGATAGGGAGGGTCTTGGACGGGTGGATTCCAGCTGCGGCCGTGTACAGGGCCAGCTTGCCGACCTGGATTTGAAAATGCCCCTCGTTAGTGTGTCTGAAATTTGGATCCTGCCGTGCAGCGCCGAGGGCATGTGGATTTTACAACGTAGAAGGAAAAATGTGGGGAAAATGGGTGTTATGCAGGTGCTGGGGCAGTGGTCCCCGGGAGCGGCTTGCGGGTACACCACGACCGACTCCAAAACAACTCCAACCACACTTCTGATAATCGGTGCTGGACACTGGACACTGGACATCGGACACTTACAGGAATTCCCACACCGTTCACGCCCAGGTCACCCAGACCCAGAATTCGGGAGCCGTCAGTGACCACGCAGATCTCAGGGTTGGGGTAAGGCCAGTTCGACAGGATGGTCCGTATCGACTTTCGCTGCTTAATCGAAATGTACAGGGCCTCCGGACGAGTGTAGATGGTCGAGTATTGTAGGCAGACGTCACCAATGGTCGGAGTGTAGACCAGCGGCATCATCTCGCCGGCGTTGTCCATGAGCAGGCGGTAGAACAGGTCGACGTTTTGGTCCTTCAGAGACGACAGATAGAGGTACTTGTCGATGCCCGTCTGACGTGAGCGGATCATCTTCAGAGCCCGCTCGCACTGCGTCTTGGGGTTCTCCATGACGTGAGGAATCAAGCCGGTGAGGTTCTTGGAGACACGCTCCTCAGGGGTGAAAGAGAGGCCTGCCATAGCGAGAGACATGTTGGTCAGTTGTTGAGCTGGTCCGGATGGGCTGAATCAAGAGGCTTTGCTTGGGTTGCAGAAAGAGAAGTTGTTGAGATGGCCGACTGGGAGAGCGAGGAAGAAAGAATATTTCAGGGAGATAGACCATCGGGACCATCGGGGAGTAAGGAGAAGTGGTGATGCGGTTTGCTGACGGCGGTAGCAACACCTCCGAGCTCCGTCTGTGAGCCGCGTCCTCCACGCCACGACAACACTGGCCTTGCCGCCGATTGTGGACTGACGGTGGGCTAACTACATCCCACGCAGACAGTTCGGACCAACCGCTCTGTGTAAAAAGAATTTCCAACAATTAACTCATTCACTCACCTTTGTTCCAGAGGGGCTCCCTCAGCACCTGGTAACCCGCGGCTTGAGACATGGGCACGTATTCTGTAGGCCGGATCTGGAGTACTTCGCCGTAGTGACTTTGTGTGTAGCCGCGCAGCTGGTCGAGCGAGGCCATCCTGATGGACTCTTCAATGGCAGAGATGTCGACGGCGGACATGGGGTTTAAGTTTGAGACTCGTCGGGAGGAAGAGATAGAGAGGCGCTTATTAGATATTGAGGAGCGCGAGGAAGTAGAGCGGCCGGAAGCAGCTGAGGAGGGGGAACTCGAGCGGGGAGTTGAGAAGTCTGAGCTAGAGGTGCTTTGCGCATACGAAGCCATTGGCACCATGTGTGCAGCTGACCAACCCGCGGTATTCTTTGTTGGGGGGTGGTGGTCGGGGGAATAAATGGGTGAAGACGAAATCGTTCCAGTGGTGCGAGTAGTTCCAGTGGTGCGAGAACTTGTGGTTGCGGTCGTGGGAGGAGACGTGGGAGGAGACGACGTGGTGGGAGGAGACGTGGGAGGAGACGTGGGAAAGGAATGCGATCGACCCAGCATAGGACCAGCGGCCGAAGAGGAGAAGGATGCAGAAGAGCTTTGCGTGACCCGCAGTGCAAGCTTCAATCTAGTGGTTACTGTGGTATTCCTAATGACCGAGGCGGCATGTCGGCGAAGGTGGTGTTGACCGGGAAGCCCATTTCTTATGAGCAGCTCGGCCGCCGTGGAGTGGCTTCCTGGGAATCGCATGGGTCAGGTACAGATACTTGGGCCCATAAGAAAACTGATGGGCACTGTGACAGGGCCTGGTGTCAGTTTCGTCGGGTCTGGTGTTTCAAGCACACCGGTAAAACCTGCAACTCTCTGGGGCCCCAGAGATGGCCTTAGAGCTAGAAAAGAGATCAAGTCCTTCCGGCGTTTTTACCTATACATTTTTTTACGTACCTGCACGAGATATTTTTCTTCTTGTCTCGTTTTTTTTTTCTTGCGGTCTTTTTTCCCTTGGTTCGGAAAGGCCGCAGCTATTCGACTTTGGCGTTGGTCTCCTCAGGTACAGGTAGTACAGGCTAGAAACGAATGGGTCGGTCGCGGGCCTGCAAGCCGTCTATTTCTCGTTTGTTGGCCAGAAGGTCTGACGGCGGAGCGATTCCTGACCAGCGCAAGAGGAAAAGTCCAGTCGACACTGCTGGTGTTCAGGGATGGGGG
Organism: Ophioceras dolichostomum; assembly: GCA_003049485.1. Lineage (NCBI taxonomy): Eukaryota > Fungi > Ascomycota > Sordariomycetes > Magnaporthales > Ophioceraceae > Ophioceras > Ophioceras dolichostomum. The sequence goes on from PYST01000091.1 coordinate 69,131, forward strand.
AACAAAAAAGAAAGAGCAGACTGGGCGGCCCCTTTCTGGGGGAAATAGGACTGGAGCTTGAGGTGTTCGTCGGCGAAGAAGACAGTCATCGCCTGTTGATTGGGTACCTTGACAGAGTCTGGATACGAACATCAAAGGTCTCACGGTGCGAATCTTCTCATGTCGCGATCCGACCCACGGAGGGAGCCAACTTTGACCGCCCATCCCGTTCGTTGTACCTGCACATTTGCACTTAGAAGCATGCCACACTGTTCCCCAGTCTCCAGATTGAAGTCTCCAAGGCGGCAGGAGCTGCCGTGGTGGCGCTGTACCCCTTCTGAATGAACCGTCGGCCACATTCCTGCCTCCACAACCCACAGCGAGGGTCAGTGCTACCGACCCCCCTCTCCTGTCCCCGATTTCGATGTTGCCTTTCGGTCCTCGTTCCTTCCCCTTTCGCTGGGTCCGGCCGCACTCGTGCAAATTGAAAGTGGTATCCAGGTGGACACGATCCCTACGTAGTACTTTACAGTCATCACAGACGGCACGGACGGGGATAGAAGTCAGCAAAAAAAAGAACGAAAAGGGAGGGCGAAAAGAAAAAAAAACTGTTGTCCCAAGTCGGTTGTGGCTCGTGCGCGCCGTCTCTTTGGTTGACGGAAGTAGCGCCACGCCACAACACCAAGGTGATCCAAACTGTCAGACCTGCATGCCCGAGTGAGCTGCAACCCCACACTCAGCAATGTCCGTGGTGTGAAGTCCGGTCATCGGTCCTGCATCGGTCCTGCACAAAATCATCAAAATCGTTCCACCGCAGTCCGATGCAGTCGCTGTGGACTTCCCCCTCTCTTGAAGACACGTTGAGATAATGTGATAGTAAGGGCACAGCACGCGAACAGCTTCGAGAGACCGAACTTCATGGTGACAGAACCCATGGAACTTGGAAGCTCAATTCCCAACTTTTTTATGGGGCAGACAAGAGTGGAAACAGGGGCACTCCACTCGCTCCACTCGCTGAGCAAGGGCAAAGGACATGCATCCCGGGTTGGCCAATTGGAACGACCGGATTGAGTTTTCATGTCTGATCTAGGAAAGAGCCTCCCCACGGCATGCCGAACCGTGGGAATTTCAGAGGGCCTTTGCCCAGAAGCTTGCGCATGTCGACGCCCCCACTACCCTCACGGTCTCACAAGTCCCGATCCAAGCATGCGCCGCCAGAGAACCCAATGTTTGGCTTTCGCCTGGTGAGCATGTCCTCGCAGACTTTCCTTTATTAACGGCGTAAGGTATTTAGGTGGGTTGTCTAGCAGTTCGTTAAAACGCGGAATCTTCAACGAACGGCGCAAGAGCCATCAAGTCGTGTGTCCCTTTTGGCAGTAGGGGAAAAAAGAGAGAAATTAATGCTGCATACAATATTTATTTATTTTTTTTTAGAAAAAAAAAGTCAAGTAAAAGGAGCACGACACAGCTGCATGGATTACATTCCGACTTTCCCCGATGGAAGGAGCGGGGTTGGCTTAAAATGTTTTGCTCGATCTGCGGGATTGTCCCCCCAACCTGATGTGACTTCAGCCGTCAACGCGGCAAGCCACCACCGCCATTCTCAACGCCAAGTGGTCGCTAGGGTGCGAGCGAGGCGTATCCGTATGAGGGTATTCTTTTCTTCTTTTGCTCTCTCTCTCTGTCAAACTGCCATCCCAACGAAGCTGACAGGGAAGTCCGTGGAAAATACCTCTTTGTCCACTAGGACGGGATGACCGAGGGAAATATCGTCCCGTCTCGTTAGTCTGTCTCGTCTGTGAGCTGTTAGGAAGAAGTTCAGCTCCTTCGTCTTCTCCTTCGTCTTCTTTTCTGACCTCTTCTTTCGCAGTCCTTCTCTTTTTTACGGACGACTGAGCTGGACTGCCTGCCGGGCCGCGTGTCGGTCATCGAGTCCCATTGCTGTCGTCGAAACGGTATTCCCTATCTCATCGAAACATGGCGGCAAAGGTCGACCCGCTCACAAGTGGTAACATCGGCTTTTCTCCATCTCCACTCTGCTCCACAGGGCTCAAACCATATCCGGCGTCAGGGTACGCCAAGTTTGCGGTCGTCACCATCCTTGGCAGGAGTTCTGTTGGTATGAATCATTGCAGGAGGAGGCACCGGTCTTCCTCTGGCTTCTTCGTGTTTTCCCCCTCCGAGCCTCCGCCCCTCCGAACATTATCGTCCTCCGAAGAGTGCAGTCCCCTCCGAGGCCACCCCCTTTTATCTTGTCTGATTCTTCGGACGAAAGCAAGGTCTCTCGTCTCGCACAGACTTCGACCCTACTAGAAACTACCCCATCCGTACGTCCATGCGCTCAAGAGACTTCAGACTATCGAGCCCAAATTGAGGTTGTACATGAGATGAAGAATTAGTCCTCGGCCGGCCGATCTAGAGCATGCAGTAACTGCCCGGATCGAAGAGACTGGCGCATAGGTATTAGGTATAATGCCCCGGCCGATCGGTTTTGATTCGGCATTTCCACTCGGTATGCTGTGAACCGTTCTCCTTAACATCGGTCGCGAACGAGATCATGCCGCGTGTGATCTGCGACTTCAACGGCGTCGGAGCCGTGTATAGCAACAAGGATAGAACTTCCTTCCTCCTTCCTTTCTTTTTCTCTTTCTTTTCCTTGTTCATTCTTAGATGGCAGGTACTCAGTACTCAGTACTTAGTGCTTGTCCTATATTCCTACTACCCCATTTATCAAGGATATCGGTGGGGTTGGGAGGCCCCGAACTGCGTCTTCCGGAGCGTACTTGTTGATGCCCTCCGAAACCCCCTCTCGGAGGCTCCCCTGTCCCCGCTGAGCTCAAGACGCTAGTGAGACGACCTCAGAGTCCGTTATCGTGCTGCATGGATAGTATGCAAGACGAAAATGATACGGAGTCTTCTTTTTTGACATGCGCACACAAGCAAGGCTGCATGCGTCGGTGCTGACTCGTCGACAAGCCCCCCCCCCCTTGGCTCCCGTCCGAGCTCGAAGCTCGCTACCCCGCGAATGTCGGCCGCCGCCAGGTGTCACACCGCTCCACCATTTCCCCGGTCCGGCGACGACCGGATATCAACATAGCCAAAAATCTCAACTGAATGGGCACGTGATACCGGATAACGCTCGCGAGCACTCCGGTTGTCGGAACTAGCATGGGTTAGTTCGTGCCTACTGCCGGCGAGCACAAGCTTCTATTCCTCCCTTCGCCCAGGCCTCTTCTTGCCCCAGACTGCAGCCTCGAGACTATGTAACCTCTAAGCTTTGTCTCCATATCATCTCCACTGTTCCCCGGATTTCACACTTCGTTGGGTGCTGGAGGATGACTCCTCCTGCTCCCCCCCCCTTCCCAGGGTCACAGGGCGAACGGTGCCTCACTCCCAGCGTTCGCTCCGTTTCACCGACTTTCTCCAAATTTCCCAAATATCGAATCCAAACTAATCGAGATGCGGGAAAGGGTCTCTTAAGCGTTTGTTCCGTCCAAACCCTCTGGGTTCATCGGGCTTGCAGTTCACGAAGCTCATGTGAGAAGAGGAAGCTGGGCCCCTGGATTGGCCGCCTCTAGCCATCACGTACTAATTGTTCGGGGCCCGGCCATGGCCTTGTCGAGTCCTGCCCCAGCTCGAGTGCTTTGCCGAAGGCTCAACATCAGACCGGACAGGTCGGCCTGTTTGAGGCCAACCGGCCATCAAAGTGACCGGACCAATCTCGGATTCGCAGCCAAAGCTCCTCGGCAGGATACCAAGAAGATTGGTAGATGATCGTCGGGGGAGCCAATGACTGGATGTGCGGTGCCTACTATAGACGCAGTCGTAACAGAATGCATTCTAGAAGAGAATATAGTAGTAGAGGATTAGTAGGGGATCTTGACGATACTATCATGTATCCTTTGTGTTGCAGTCCAAGCCTGCAGTTCAAGCCACTGGAGGCTGTGGCTAGTGCCCCTTCAGGGAAGCGTGGGCTGGCACAGGCAGAGCTGCAATGCAGCCCCTGAACTGTGGCGGCTTGGCACGCCGCCACATAGAAGGGCGCTTACTGAGATCCATCTTACACCTGGCGAGGGAGCTACAGCGCTTGTCGCCAAATCTCAAGGATCCACCGTTGTCTTTGCAGCGGTTAACGTACTCGGGGGTGATCACAAATCACCACGAGATGTGCGATACTCACCTTGGTCCGATCCTTATACAGGATGAGCGCCAAGGTCGTCATCATGTTCGGCAAGCCCAACAGAGAAGGGTTCTGCAAGATGTGGAGGGACGAAGGCCTGCTCGACAGCATCAGGCTGTGGACGCTGGAGACCCAGGGGATCCAGCTCCTCATGGAGCGGTATACCTCGGCGCAGAACTCGAGGTGGCAGTCCACAACGGCCTGAGGGTACTCGTTCCAGACGCAGAACCTCTCTCCCGGGACAGCGAAGTCACGCCCCTGATCAGGGGCAGGGGCGTTAGCAACACCAGCCCGACGAAACCTCCCTCCCTTCATGACCAAAGCTGGACCTGTCGCTTCCAGGCCCGCGAGCCCCGTGCGATTCTGCTCCTCTGCGCAGGTGTCATCTTCGCCTTGTCGCTGTGCAGCGACCTCGCCGAGATACCGATGGTCCGGCTGATGGAAGACGCGATCTGCCAGGACTTTTACCACCACTCTCTCGCCGATCCCCGTGATGGCGGGGAGAAGACAGATCCGATCGACGAGGGCTTATGCAAAGTCGAGGAGATCCAGTCGCGATTGGCATGGCTCGGGGGCTTCGTTGCGCTGCTGGACGCAGCTGTTGGTGAGGGTCACCACTAGGCGTGCAGGCGTGCAGGCATGCAGACATTCTCCAATTGAAGCTGATGCTCAGAGTTTTTGTTAAGATGTTGACTCCAAACCTTGCTTGGACTTCTAGGGTTGCTCGTCGCATTTCCGTTCGGCGTGTTGGCCGACAGAATCGGCCGCAAGCCGGTGCTCGTCGCTGCTGTTCTGGGCACGTTCATGAGCATGACATGGATCGTCATGGTTCTCCTGCTCGCGCCCACGACCTTACCCGTCCAGCTCGTGATGGTGAATCCGGCATTCCGGCTCATCGGCGGGGGCTCTGCCGTCGTGGTCGCCATGGTTTACGCTGTCGTCGCAGATGTGGAATCTGAGGCCAGCAGGTACGTTGATGGGGATGACGAGATACTCGTGGTGAAAGACTTTGCAGCTGACAGAGAACGCACCGGCCGGGCATGATAAAGGGCGTTCGCTTTCTTCATCATGGCCTTCGGGGGTCTGGCCGGGAGCATGATCGGTCCTCTGGCCGCATCCTGGATCATGCAGCGATGGTCGCCCTGGGTCGCGATCTGGGCTGCGTTCACCACCTTGCCGCCCACTTTGCTCGCCATCACACTCATACCCGAGACGCTGCGGTGCGCTGGCGGTGCTGGCGATGCTGGTAGCACCGAGCACCACGACGACCTAGACGACGATCACAGCAGCATTTTGGATGTGGGGAACAATGGTGTTCGAGCTCTCGTGAAGCCAGTCGAGGCTCATCCGAGAATCTCTCTGAGAGAGTTGAAAGCCTCCCTCTCCCTCCTAGACTCGTCAGTGGTCGTCATTGTTCTTCTCTCGTTCCTCACACAAATGCCCGTTGCCCTCGCCACAGGCCAGACATTTATCCAGTACATATCCATAAGATTTGAGTGGAACCTAGCCGACACTGGTTATCTCCTCTCGGCCCGTGGAGTGATAAATACCATTCTGCTCCTGCTTCTCCTCCCGGCACTCACTCGGCTCCTACACCGTCGCGGCTTCTCCTCTCAGCGTACCGAGCTCACGATAGCTCGGTCCTCAGCACTCTTTCTCGCCCTAGGCTCACTGCTCCTCGCCGGACCGGAGATCGGAGTCGCTGTCGCGGGCCTCGTTGTTTTAACATTCGGATCCGGCCTCAACCCGTCCTGTCGCTCGCTTCTGGCAAGTCTCGTTGACGCCAAGCACGCCTCCCAGATGTTCAGTCTGGTAGGTATAGTGGAGACCGTCGGCTCCTTGATCTCCGCACCGGCCCTTGCGTGGCTCTTCTCGCAGGGCATGGCGCTCAGTGGGCCGTGGGTTGGTTTGCCGTACTTTGGCCTAGCAGCTCTGTGTGGAACAACAGCTGCCTTGATGTTTGTTAGGTTGAAAAGAGAGCACCCGCTCAACACTTCCTCCACTGCAGAAACGATGGAGAATGCGGAGCCCTGAGAAATTACCTATCAAATAACTCTCCGCCTCGAGTCGGTCACTGAGTGAAGAGAGACCATCAGTTGTACGGAGCACTGGAGACGTCTTTCTTGGTTGGACATTGCCGTTTTGGGACGGCCTCCCTGCTTCTGATTGGCTGGCGCCGAGAATGTCTCGGCTCGCCCTGCCCCGCTCGGCTCGCCTTGCCTCTTTCCCTAACCGCCACGCGCGCGGGGGATCACCACTGCCTACCTAGTATGTGTATTAGCAATGCGTTGACTACAAAGGACGCCAGGCAGTCTCGCGCGCGCGCGCGCACGGAACAAGCATGATTATCTGTTTTATGCCATTCCAAGTGCCCGCCATAGCCTCGCCTGATGGCACAATCCACATTTGTTAAGCACCCCTTTTTCAGACGGGATAGGAACACCCCATCCCATCCTTTGTGCATGCCTTGATAGGCATTCTCTCTGCCGCCGCGCAGTACGGACCGTGTGTTTGTGACTCCGTTCCGGCGATGGGATCGGGTGTGCGTATCGAGGGCATTTGTAATCTATCGAACGTGAGTCTACGTTCTGTATCTCGAGCTGAGCCGTCCTGAAGTGTTTGGTGGTAGATGAAGCCCTTGTCGACCGAATGCTCGTCCCGCTCAGCCTAAGGTAGCTAGGTAGGTATATAGGGAGGGCTGAAGACCTGTCTGAGAACGAAAATGTCCCAACATAGCAGCGTCGGCTTTCATCTCTTTTCTCACTATAATATCTCGGCCCAGCAGTATCCTTATCTTCTTAGCAGAACCGGAAGGCGCAACCCCTTCACTAGGTAGCCCCAACTCGACGAAGCATCCCCCCTCTTTCCTCAAGACACACTTCCTACTGTGCAGCACCGCATCAACAATCCAAGAGTGAACCATGGCAGCAAAGAAGTCCCCCAAAACGGTCGTCATCCTCGGAGCCTCCATCGCCGGAGTCCCGCTCGCGCACCGCCTTCTTCGTCACCACGCCGCCCTCGTCCCCGACCCGGGTCTCAAAGTCATCCTCGTGTCGCCCACGACGGACCTGTACTGGAACGTCGCCTCCCCGCGCGCCGTGCTCCCGGACATGCTAGACGACGACAAGCTCTTCCACCCGATCCTGCCCGCCTTCGCCGCGTACCCGTCCTCGCAGTTCGAATTCGTCCTCGGCCGCGCGACCTCGCTCGACCCGGACGCCCGCACCGTCGTGGTGACTCTCGGAGACGGTGATAGTGACACGGCCGCCGGCCCCACCCGCACGATCGAGTACCACACCGTCGTGGTAGCCACCGGCTCCTCCGCGCGCGAGGGCATGCCCTGGAAGACGGTCTCGACGACGGCCACGACGAAAGCCACGCTCCAGACGCTCCGCGACCGCATCCGCACCGCCCGCTCCATCGTCGTCGCAGGCGCGGGCCAGACGGGCGTCGAGCTCGCCGGTGAGCTGGGGCAGGAATACGCCGCGTCCGGCCTCAAGACCATCACGCTGGTGGCCGACGAGGACCTCCCCCTGTCGTCGCGAGCAGCAGCGCCCAGCGTGCGCGCCGCGGCCCTCCGCACGCTAGAGCAGTTGAAAGTGCGCGTCCTGGCACACACGAAGATCACCGCCGTCGACTCCTCCAGTGGCAGCGGCGGCAGCGTGACGCTCCAGGCGACGACCACCAAAGGCGGCAAGACCACGAACACCTCGCTCTCGGCGGACCTCTACCTGCCCACCATCGGCCTGCAGCCCAACACCGCCTTCCTGCCCGCGCGCCTCCTCGACGCCTCCAACGGGGGCCGCGTGAAGACGACGCCGCACCTGCGAGCCGAAGGCTACGACAGCGTCTTCGTCGTCGGCGACGCGTCCAACATCGAGAGCGGGACGGCCGCGCACACCGAGGCGCAGGTCGTGCACGCCGCGCGCGAGCTGGAGAAGCGGCTAGTGGGGAAAGGCAGCGGCAACAACAACGCCGGCGTGGACTACAAGCCGAGCGAGAAGGTCATGTTCGGGCTGTCGCTCGGCAGGAACAAGGGGACCGGCCAGATGGGCACCATGAAGATTCCGTCGCTCATGATCTGGTGGCTGAAGAGTCGGTACTTGGGCGTGCCGCACGCGCCGGAGTACGTGAAGGGGAATAAGATGATTACCGGGTTGAAGTGGTGATTGTTTTTTCTTCTCTCCCTCTCTCAAGACATTTTGTGAGGATGGTACGAGGAGAGATGCTTCTTGCGATATCCGTCTGTTTTCTTCTTCACCTACGATACTAGCCGTAGACCTACCTAGGTGGTACCTACCTACCTATTCCCTGCCTAAGTTGGCTGAATAGCGAAATGGTTAGAATACGAGGTCGTGTAGTATTTCGTGACCTGGGACAAGGCTTACGCATCAGGAGCCCCATCGACGTCGACATGTCTAGTTCACAGTCCTGAGAAGGCCACGCCATGCTACAACGGTATTCCGCTGAGGCACCAAATGGACACTTTCAATCCCACGGGAAATCGATCGCAACGGTTGAATGTCGGAAGAATGCAGTCTTTATCTCAAGGAAAATAAAGCCGTAGAAACAAGCCTAGGCACGCGTGCAGTAGGTATATGGCGGCACGTAAATAAAACCGCTATCATGGTCGTCCATCATTCGACGGAGACTAAAAGCAAGAAGGAGAAGAAGAAACGAAACAAGAAAATAGAAATAGGCAAGAGTAAATAGAAAACCAGGGGGTATACCATGTAAATAAACCGTATGTTTTTTGGCCAGGTGAAAATCGAAAAAGAGAAGTAAAGAGATGACAGACGAGAGACAGAGATAGAATGTGTGAGGATGTCACATGTGCGTTGTCACTGTCTAGGACAGGACTAAGAAGAGTGTTGAGAAGGGTGTAGTTCGATAGAGAGAAAAAAAAAGGAGTAAGGAAACCAAGTTGCGACACCATGCGATGCTCCTTGCAATGCGATCGATGCTGTCTTGTGAGTCGCGCGCAGTACTGGTTATCAGGGATAATGTTAACCCCTAATATCCCGTCCGCTCACGGTTCTGGTAAAACCCGTGAAAAAAAAGGACATATGAAAAGCAAACCAGACAACAGGAGGAAGAGACTCCATGAAAACTCCCCTGTCCATTCTAAAGTCCCTCACCTAATCGACCAACCGAGCGCCAAAAAACCCGAAAGCTCAAAAACACACCAGTGGGACAGACGGAAGGACCTTGACCGAAAACGACTGGCACCAAACAGACAGCAACGGGAGCGGCGCCCCCTTCTAACAACAACTCAGGGCACCGCCTTCCGGAACAGCCTCTTCGTCCCGCCCACCTTCCCGATCTCGCCAAACAGCTCCGGAGGGGGAGTGGCCGTCCTAGCCGCCAAGGCCGAGGCCGAGTTCGAGCCCGCCGCGGTGTTCGTCGTGGTCGTCGGCATAGAGGTAGGAGGAGGCTTGCGCTGCTCGCCGCTAGCGATGCGCACCTTCTCCTTCATGCTCTCGACCCACGCCAGGCTCTCGACCGACATCTCGACGTTCTTGGCCCTCGGCCCGGACATGCCCAGCGAGCTGTCCTCCTCGGCCCAACTAAGGCGCGAGCTGGACCGGGACCGCGTCGAGGCGCCCGAGGAAGGTGTGTTGTTGTTGTTGCTGCCGCCGTTGTTCTCTGCGGTACCGCCGGTGGCGGGGGAGTCCCCACCACCACCACCCGCCGCCCCGAACGGTGTGCGGGGGAAAGGCTGGCGGGCCGCGGGGGGTATCGAGGAGGACAGGGACGAAGTCGTCAGGTCCTCGCCGCCGCCGAAGCTGCGGCGGGTCTTGCGCACGTTGAGCGGGGTGATGGGCGAGTCCAAGGCGGACGCGGGACGACTGGCTGGGCTGGAGTTCAGCTTGGCAGGGCCAGCAGCAGCGGGAGGAGCACCGCTCGAAGTCATGGGCAGGTCCCTGACCTCGACCTTGCTCTCGCCGCCCGTGTTGGAGCGGCGCTTGTGGTGGATGGCGTACTCCTTGAGGTACTCCCCGAGATCGGCCCAGCCGCCGCCGACGCGCACCATGACGCGCTCGCCGTTGTCGCCGACCAGGCGGATGAACAACTTGATCGGCGCCTCGCCCGTCGACCGGGAGAGGTGGTAGAGCTTTATGTCCCTGTTGACGCCCCGGCTCTGGCCGCTGCTGCTGCCACCGCCGGCGTTGCTGCCACGGGCGCTGGCACGTGTGCCTCGGGCGTACGCGGGCGCGAGCACGAATGACGGCGTCCCTGCGCGCGAGGACATGCTTGAGTGGCTGCGGAATGGAGGCCGGTATGCCGAGGACGAGGAGCTCGAGCTCGAGGTGCGTAGTCTGGGCTTGGCGAGGTGCGGCAGTTGCAGGTCTGGCGGGTTGAGATGGTTGGGGGTCATGACAGGAGCGGGCCGCGAGGACAGGTGGATGTTAGCCGGGATGGAGATCGACGCTAGGAGCTCGCCGACGCGCTGCTGGACCTGGTCCTCTTCGCTGCAGACGCTCATGCGGCTGGGACTCCTCCCGAAGTCGCGAGACGTATCGGCGTCCTCTCCGTCTTCCTCGTCCTCTCGGTCCTCCATATCTAGGAAAGAGGAGTCCATGGGTGTCTTGGGTGGGGTCTCATCGTCTGGCACCTCCAACTCGGCCATGTTGGGCTTCTCGCTGTTCTTCCGGAGGCTTGGGGACTCTGGTGAGCTCGGAGGGCTGATCTCGAGGGCGTGCGGGCCATCGTGGTTGCGCATCCGGGGCAGTTCAGGAGTCTCCGTCTCTGCTTCGTGTGGCTCGTGCGGCTCGTGAAGGATCGTAGTCAGGTCGGACGCGGAACTTGTAGGTCTTTCAGCGGCACTATCATCAATGGCTGTCGGTAGCTCAGGTTCCGCTGCAAGTTCCGCCGCAGGTTCCGCCGCAGGTTCCGCCGCAGACTCGGGTGCCGTTGAGACGGATGTCCTGGCTGGCTTGGCCAGCTGTGCCTGCCGAATTTTGCTCTCGCAGACGGCGACCCACCCGCTGTAATCCTGCTCGATGCGATCCATGCGGTCGATCCAGTCATCCGGCACAGTGTCCTTGCGACCGTCGAGAGCGTCTAGCATGAAATCGATGTTTTGGGCAGAGCGAGCCACCGTCTTCTCGACCACGCGCTTCATAATGTCGAAGTCCTCCTGATGGAGTGTCGAAACGACGGTCGGCCCGTCATCAGGCGGACCGTTCGAGCTTCCCCCCAGGTTCTTCGGTTTGTCCAGGTTGATCGCGTTCCAACCAGACTGGAGGGCAACCTCGGCCTCCTCGAGCGAGGCCAGCATACCCGGTACCCTCCGCAGAATCAGCAGCCGGACGTTCCAGGTGTTCATAAGCTGGGTCAGCCTAGACAGATTGGGAAGGGCCTGGATGACGGTGGCGGTTACGATGGCGGTCAAGTCGCCCATCTTGTTGAAGGAGGCAGTGGAGGATGTCGAGCGGTTGGAGTCGGACATGGGGGTCCCAGGGCGGGACAACGGCATGATGTGGTTGTGCATGACGTGATTCTTGATACCCTCGATATCGAGCTCGTGCAGATCGCACTGTATCTCCTCGACGCGCTCCTCATACTGCGCTACTTCAGAGGCCCGTATACTACCCAGCCAGGCCGAAGCGTCGCCAGCGACGACCATGCCCAGCTCGTCCTTCTCCTCCTCTGTTTTGGCGTAAGCAGGGTCGAAGCCGGCAGAGCCGTTGCCCCCGGAGGGCCACGACCATGCTGATAGCTCATCGTGCCACTCCTGTATTCTCTTGGCAGCGAGGACTGCTCGCATGGCAGAAGACTGCTCGGGTAGTGTGGTAGCGTCGAGGCAGGCTTTCAGTTCGCCCGAGGGGTTGCGGAATGCATCGATCGCGGCTGAGGGGCTGAGCTGAGCGAGGAGTTCGTCTGTTGTATGGTGGGCATGGCGATGGCGGGTGGGTGATCCTGACGTCGATCGATACTGGCGACCAGACGGGACCAGGAGCCCCGTTGGCGGGGGGAAGACCAAAGTGCTCTCGCCCATTGTGTGTCTCGTATCTGCGCGTCGGTCTCGGTGGGGATAAACGATCGAAAACAAAAGTAAGTTCAGAAATCAGGTCCAGAATCCTAGAATCGGCAGGGCGTGAAGGCCAAGATCTATCGATGATCTAATAGTGCTTGTTGACAAAGGTTTCCAACAAAGCTCAGCTTTGGGAAGTCCCTGCGCAAGCAATCGAGCAAGCAGTCGCTGTGACTCTGGAGGTTCTAGACGAAAGAGGAAATCGAAGTGAGAGAATGAGTCGACGGCAGGTCGGCGTCAGGACAACGCGGCGTCGATGGCGGCTGCTTTATGTTTGTAATGTCATTACTTGCACTTTGTTCGCGACGCCTCCCGCGATCGCCACTAACAAGTCGCGGGTTCTTTGGTTCCTCCTCTTCCAAGACTCTTAGTCCTCTCTAGTCCTCTCTAGTCCTCCACGTCTTCTTTGATCCTCCCTATCCCTGTGTCCACGATGGGAGCGGCCGACTCCCCAAGAAGAGCCCTGGGAGCCCTTCCCGAAAGGGCCGGCTCGATCGACGTTTCGGTTGCACTCTAGAAGTCGCGACGACGAGCGAGAGATCTGATTGTTCTCAAAAGCCATGGGAAGGGGCCATTGTTGACGGGGACGGGGAGGAAACAATTAAATAGCAAATAAAGAAATAAAGAACAAAAAATGGGCTAAGGAGCGATGGGAAGCGAAACAAAGTCGACGGAGATAGTCAACGAAGTTCAAAAGAAGAATTGAGCCGAAGGGCCGGACTGCGTGAGTCTTTCGTGGATTCCGTTTTTTCAATGCTCGTCTTGATTGTGGTCCCTGATGTCCCATCTCATCATTATGCGATGCCAGCGGATGACCTAAATCAACCAATAAAACCAACAGGGGTTGCTTGTTACCGCGACCCAGATGGGGCTTAATGGCGGAGATCTCCTACTTGGTCTGGCACAGAGGGGGAACCGCTGTGGAATGGACTGCTTTAAGCCAGATATGGTAGCAACCATCGCCAAGCAAACGCGAAAGTCACCCCTTGCGTTGACGAAGAGTTGCTGCGAACAAGAGTTGCTGCGAATGAAATGAACACAAAGGGAGTGACACCCGTCTGTTTTACAGCCGCTCTGAGCAACCCACCCATGTCCACCTATCATTTAAAGCTTCCCAGGGTCTATTCAGATCAGACGAAGCCAGTGCCTCCCAACGAAAAGGAGGGACACAATGATGGCATCGTCCAAGCCCCTTGCAATACGCAACACCCCCGCCTTTCTCGATCTTTGTTTCGAGGGAGATCTTCTCTCTCTGCCTGAGGGTATCTCAAAGAGACAAGAGAGTCGCGTTTCGCAGCATGCCGCGGATCTCTTTGATTTTACCCCGCGCCTGCCGCTCCTCAGCTGCCCGTGGCTTGCCAATGTGGCCCGCCAGCCACCTGTCGCTATCCGCCTCGACCATAGCCCAGCGGTGTCTGGCGCAAACACAGTGCATGCAGAACGCAAGTCCGGGTCTAGGTCCGGGGGGACGGGCCAAAATACTCCGACTGCTTTGGTTGACCAGTTGCAGAAGTGCGAGCATCTATCACAGTCCCGTCTCTTAAACCCCGAGTTGGGAGTCTGAGGCTGTTGAAGCTCGCGCGAATGGCCATGAGCTGGTAGTGAAAACTTTTCAAGACACTGCGTTACGGACCGTTACTCTGCTGAGTGAGTAAGTGAGTGAGTCAGTGAGTGAGTCTGTTTCGGTTTCAGCAATCGAATCAAAATCACATTATCATTTCATTGGGCGAGGCTAGCGAAGAAAAGAAGATCATCGAAAGCGTCATGTACTAGATTCCAGACCACAGGAGACCACAACCAAAACCAAAAAAAAAACAAAAAACCCTCCACCATCCACACGTGGTATACCATAGAAACAACTCGATGAAGAGAAAACAAGATTTCACAGTCCCCTCAAAACAACCGTAACTTAACGAAGCATATCTCCTCCCAGCCTCCTCCCCTCGTCTCCTCTTCTTCGAGCAGGAAGGCGCAAAATCGTGGAGAAGGAAAACTTTTTGTTTTTTTTGGGTGAATCAGGAACAGACAAAACGAAAATTACCGACCTAGGTAGGAAGAGACAGACACAAAAAAGGACGCCGAACTCCTTCCTTCTCATGATTCGGTCGTCATCAATGACAAACCCTGGTTTTGAAAAGAGAAGGGCATATTTGGGAACCAAGTTGGTATGTGTTATTCAATAAACTGCTCCTGCCTGCACCAGCCCAGCCCCCGATGACACCCCTGACATATCGTCAATGAAAAAGAAAAAGAAACATGTGCGAAAAAAAGAAAGAAAAAACATTTGACCTTGGGGAGAGCGAAAACAAAAAAACATCATAAAACGTATCACGCCGGGGCAGACACAGCAGCCACAGCAACAGGCGGATCAAGCTTCATCTCAACAACCGTCGCTTCAGCAGCAGCAGCAGCAGCAGCAGCAGCGGCCGCAGCGGCCGCGGCGGCTTCATCCTCAGGCGAGGCAGCATGCTCCTCATGCCCACCCTCAGACCCCGGACCCCCCGCCGCCGCCCCAGCAGCACCGGTCGTTGTCGTTGTCGAGGTCGAGGTCGAGGTCGTGGTCGTCGCGCCCCCGTCAGCGGGGAACTGCAGCCACTGGTCGAAGTCGAGCGCCGCGCCCGTGACGGCGGTCCAGTCGAACTCGTCGTGGTGGCCCGTGCCGAAGTCGGCCGCGATGTCCATCATGTCCAGGCCGGACAGGTCACCGCCGGACGAGCCGCCGCTCGCGGACGGCGTCAGGCCCAGCGACGAGTCGAGGTCGCGATCCGTGTGCGGCGGGCTCTGCCCCGCCGCCGTCATTGCGGCCGCAGCGGCGAGGGCGGCGGGGGAGATGTTGTGGTGGTGTGCGAGGCCGTGGATCGGGCTGGTGGTTGTGGTGGTGGTGGTGTAGAGGTTGGCGAAGGCGTTGTTGGCGTCGGCGTCGGCGCCGGAGAGGCTGTTGTTGTTGAGGTCTGCTCCTGCTCCTGCGGCGCTGCTGCCTGTCGCGCCCTGCTCGAGGGCCGTGTATGACCGGCCTGCGTGGAAGAGGTCTGTCTCGGTGGAGTTGAGGTACGGCGCGTTCTCGGGCGGCGGGGTAGACATCTCGTTGGCCGCCGCCGCGCCCGCGAGGTTTAGCGCCGGGGCGATGGTGGTGGGCTTGCTGCTGCCGCGCAGGGCGACTGTTTGCTGTTGGTGGTGGCCGTAGAGCGCACTGAGCTGCTGCTGATGTTGTTGCTGGAGATGCGCGGCGCCGCGGTGCTGCTGGCGTCCCGCCATGACGACGCCCATGGCCTCGGCCGAGGCGAGAGCGGCCGCCGGATCGGGCTGGCTCAGGTCGATGGCGGCCTTGCGCAGGGCGGCGTCGAGGAACACGGTGGCGAAGTCGGCGGACGAGTAGATGTCTCGCAGCTTCTCCATGCACCGCAGGCACTGGCGGAAGCCCTTGGTGGCCTTGATGCGCACGTCGGCGGCCGGGTTCTTCATCTCGAGTAGGTGGATGATCATGGCCGGCAGGATGACGGTCACGCCCGTGGTGGGCAGGAAGCGCTCGAGCCGCAGGTGGTGCAGCTCGGCCGCCATGTGCGTGATGCGGGCGGCGCTCTCGCGCACGCGCATGCGCGACATCTCCTGCACCTGGCGCGACACCGTGGGCACCTGGCGCGGGGACGAGGGCAGGAACTGAGGGCGGTGCAGGGCCGAGACGGTGGTGTAGTACACCATGTGGAGCAGGTTGCGCTGCACGGCCACGGTCGAGCGGCCGTCGCGGACGTCGTGGCTGCCCAGCGGCCGGTACTGCGCCGCCGGAGGCAGCGCCTCGAGCCACGAGGTCAGCGCGCGGTCGACGGTGTTGATGGTCTCGAGGTTCTCCAGCGTCTTGTTGGGGAAGAGCATCATGGTGCTGTTGGTCGTGTTCTCGGGCTTGGTCGAGTCACGGATCAGGACCGAGTACTGTGCCTTCAGCATCTCACTGATCAGCACGCACAGCTTGGCTTTCTGCACGCACAGCTCGGCCAGCTCGCTCTGCATGGTCAGGTCGCGCACCACCGTGCAGTCCGCCGGGAGCAGCTGGTTCTCGTCAGAGAGCGCCTCGATGTCGAAGTCGGCCGCCGAGAGCATGGGCACGTCGAAGTCCTCGTCCTTGATGCGAGTCGGCCTCCGCATGCCCAGCGCCACGAGACGGTCGCGCATGAAGCAGGACCACCAGATGCGCTTCCACAGGCGCTGCTTCCGCGGCGCCATGTTGGTGTTGGCCGGGTTGCGGTGCAGCCCAATGGTGTGGCCAAGGGAGATGGCCACGCCCATCCAGTGCCAGGTGTCCTTCTGGTCGTCGGGCGTCTCGTACCAGTAGGTCATCAGCAGCAGCGCCTGCACCAGCACGAGGCGGTCCGACTCGTAATCGAAGTCGTACAGGAGCCTCGTCTTGCTGAAGTAGAACTTGCGCGCCGCCTTGCGTGTCGGGTAGCCGGCCTCGCGCAGATATCTCATGTCGACGAAGGCCGTAGCCGCGAACATGACGGCATGGTACAGGAACAGACTGATCTGCCCGCAGAGTCCGTCGCGCGAGTGGATCGCGTTCAGGAAGTCGTGCAGCTCGATCAGCGGCATGTAAGGGTGGACGTACTCTACGTACGCCTGCAGAAGCGCGTTCTGCAGCGCCAGGTCCGGCAGGGCCAGCGCCCCCTTGGCGTGCAAATACTTGACATCCTCGGGCGCGATCTTAGCCGGCAGCGGCTTGACGAACCCGGGGAGCTGCGAGAAAAGCGACAGGTCCGGCTCCTCGAGCGAGTTGAGGAACTGGGCCGTGCGGATGTCGCCGAACACGTTGACCGGGTTCAACGGAGGGTCTGGCCACAGCAGGCGCGTGTTGTTGACGCTGTCCCCTAGCTTGGACAGCAGCTCGGCTGGCTGCTCTGGGCGGAAGCCCGACTGCTGCTGGTGCTGCTGTTGCTGGACTGTGGGAGAGGGTCAGTGCTCGCTCAGTCAGGGGGTTGCTGCTAGTTGCTGCTAGTTGCTACTCTGCTCTGCTGATCGCCACTCTTCGGGCCTTATTGCCGTCATCAATTTTCCATGTGACAGACCGGCCACCGAAGAATGTTCCAGGACATCAACGTTGCAAGGAGGCTTGCAAGGAGGCTGCTGGGGTGCTGCTCACAGATCAGATGGCGGAGATGGCCATGGGGGCCGTCCAGGGAGGTGGGATCTATCAGCGTGGCACCACCAATTCCCCTGGCGGCCCCAGCTCCAGGTCCAGCTCCAACGCCGGCACCAGCAACCGCTCCGTTGAGGCCGCTGCCGTTGGCGCCCTCAATCCCGTTCCCGTTGATAGAGGCTGAGAGCGTGGTGGACCCCTCGCTGGGTCTGCGGAGGTCTGCGCAGGTGATGCTGACTGGATTTGTGGCCTTGGCCCTTAGCGCCTCGGCCGAGGTTGCCATGTGGTGAGGGTTGCCCCCACCGATCGACCCTGAGGCGAATAGGTTTTTCCTTTTCAGTGGATGAGGTCAGGGGCTGTTAGCTCATTGGCTCCAGGGGCTCCAGGGGCTCCAGTGGTTTCCTCCCTTCCAATTTTTGTGCGTCACTTGACGAACTGTCACATGGAAGCAAAAATCCGCCGAAACAAGCAGGTAAAAATATCCCTTCAGAACAAGACAAGGAAAAGGGGGCCAAGAGAGATGAGGGAGGGGGAAAATGACAAGTAACAAAAAGACGGGAGGGAGATTTGGCTTGTGAAAGTGACAAGACAGTGACGCAATTGAAGCAGTTGTTCAAGCTGTGCCGGCGATTTGGATGGGAGCGCGAAAGGGAGAGCTTGACGGAGCTCGGCCTTCTAACAGAATAGGGAGGGACATGGAGCAGAAAGGGAGCAAGCTATCAGGGGTCATGGAGACGTGGTGAGAAAGAAGTTCTGAAAGTTCTAATAACTCACTTTCGCCTTCGGCTCTCCTGGACAACGCATTCGACGTTGTCCCATCTACAATTGCCGCAGGGGGCTCCCTCGACAACATCGCAGCGCACCTTGCGGGAGCGGCAGCTCACGCAGGCGCGGGCAGCTCGCCGCTTGGTGATTTTGGCTGCGGGCCCGCCGTTGGCCTCCGAAGCGGTCGACTCCTTGCGCTTCTTGGCCGGCGTCGTCGTCGACGCCTTCGACAGCGTGGGCGACCCGGCCACCGTGGCGGCCGCGACGGATGGCGACTTCTGGCGGCATCCCTGCTCGCTGGACACCGAGTCTCTCCTCGTCGATCCGGCTGGTCCGGACGCGTTGGACACGTCGCTGTCGCTTTCGTGGCCGTCTGCCATTTTGGTCGTGCTTGGTCGTGTTTGGTTGGTTTGGTAGGTAGGTAGGTACCGTGTGCTGTTCTCGTTCGTTCTCACCGTCGTCCGTATGTTTTCCGGTGAGCTTGTTGAGCTTCAGAGCTTCCGAGATAGCTCCGTGGGCCGTTGCTGGTCTTTCTCCTTATTCGTCGGCTCCAGATGTCACCTTTCGATTTGCGCACGAGGCTCCGATGTGAGTCCTAATGCGAGTCGAGTCCTTTGTTGCAGTCGTTTCCTCCCAGCCGGTATAAGAAATATAGTACAGAGTGTAGAGTGGAGAGTGTCTTTGAGAATGTGGTAGAGTGGAGATTAAGGCTGGAGAAAAGTAGAGGGCGAAAAGGGCGCAGTAGCAAGCAATAGGATCAACAGTGCAACCAATGCACACCGTAAGCCGGACTGACGGTCAGAATATCTCCTTGTTTGTTTAGAGTTCGTACAGGTCGGCTCTCGAGCCGCTTGGCGAGTCTTAACAGCGAGTCGTGCGTGGAAGAGGCGACGGCTTTAGACTCGTGGCCATCACAAGCGCCAAAGCAAGTGGTGGTGGTGTCAGAGTGTCGGTGGTTTTGACGGTGCTGGAGCTGGTTCTGCTAACAGCGGTGGCGTGGGCATTACAGCTCTCGAAGCTTCCTTCTCTTCCTCTTCTCTCTGTCACGCCCCTTGCTGATGATCACGACGGAGATGTAGAGTGACCGAAACAGTCCGGCCCCTTCCCCTCAGGCGCGTACTGGGGGGAAGTTGCCGAAGTAGTGGCAGCTTGTACGCATGCGTGTAAGTTGTGGGTAGCGGCAAGCAATGCACTGTTCACGGGCTGGAATGCTGCAGGTCAAGGACAAGTATGATGTTGAACCTGACAGGCAACGAAGATCAGAGCGAGAAAACTAGGACAGAAAAGAAAAGAAAGAAAGAAAAATTCAGACTCAGGACAGAGCTTGGATTGGAAACAAGAAGAAAACAAAAAGCGGTTTCGGCCAGTCCCAGATTTAGGTGTGGGGGGGAAGGGCAATGATTTATTATATTCCAAGCTAGGCCGGGGTTCGCTTTTTCGAAGGCATTCAATTTTTAACCACGCACCTCGCGTGTACATACACATTCCTGGTAGAGGTAAGTAGTTGTATACATGTACGAAGTACAGGTATGAATGGATTGTCTCGTCCGAAAAGCAGCCAATCCCCAAGCCATCGGGCCAAGCACTGAGAGGGAGGCAGGCATGCACGGCAGATAGTACTTCAGTCTAACCCGTTCTTCGCCTGAACTGAACTGAACTGGCCTCCCCTTCCCTTCCCGCCCGTCTTGATCCGTCTCGATCTCGCCCTCCCTCCCGTCGGTACATACTGTGTGTCCACGCAGGCAGAATAGCTCAAAAAGTAAAGCAGACCCGGTGATTGCCTTTGCGGTGGCTCTGGGTGTGAGGGGCGGATTCTAATGGGACGCTGTGCTTTTTGGCAGTTGGGTCGAATTGCCCGCCCACTTTGGTCTCCTTTGACTTACACCCACCTGGGACCTCCACCACAACGCGTCTGATGACTGATGTACCCAGTATGGAAGTACAACATGTCAGGATCGTGTTGTATTCAATTATCCAATTATTTCCAATTGTTTGTTCACTTCAAAAGCCGTCTCCTTACTTCTCCCTTGTTTTCCCAATTGCTATTTTCTGTCCCCATTCCCGCTGAAAACCGCGGTAGTGCAAGATGAATCATGAGTGAGCACAACCGGGCAGTTGAGCTTGCTTCACGTCACGACCACAACTCCCCAAAGGCACAACACAACTACGACCAACCAGCCTGCTCCGAGCATAGAACAGGCTGAGAATTCCTTTAGGTCGAGGATTCGAGGCACAGTGCCTAAGATTTCAACTTACCCCAGTCTGCGACCCATCGTTTTCACGTTTTTCGTGGGGCTTCCCCTCCTTCCTTGACACCAAGACTCCCAAGACTCCCAAGACTTCGCAATATCTCAGGGATCCCCCTTGCCCCTCCTCACCTCTTGTTCCCCCCTCCTCCACAGATTTACAGGTTTACTTGTGGAGCGGCCAATCACGGACGGCGTAAATGCAAAATACAATGCAGCCTCCACGAAGTACGAGCATTGTTCTCCGTACTATGTACCAATCCATCTGTTGGTCCCTTTCTTTTCCTTTTCAAGGTGGTCGCCGCCTGGTGGCTCGGCGAGTCAGGGGTACCCATCAGGGCTTATTTTGCTCACAAGACGACACCTGTTTGCAAGGGCACGAGTCCTTTGTTCGTCGGCGCAAGGACAGGCCGGCTTTCCGCCACTTCCAAGAGCCAGCCAGTAGACTCTAGAGCTGACTGGAGGATGGGGTCACCTGCTCACCTTGGACTTGGCCCGGTAGCAGCCATTCTCTTCCCTTTCTCGCTTTTTGCTTTTTGTCCTCCCCTAAACTCTCCGCCTGCTCTCGTCATCTCGAGAGAAAGAGGAGGAGCTGAACATGGCTCATCTCAGGGTCCCGGAGACAAGAGAGTAACCCATCCACGGAGACACACGGAGCAGGGATGGAGAGGAGTGGAGTGCAGAGAGCGGAGGCGGGAAAATCGTTATGCCTCTTCTTGCCGCCGACATCGCCAGCCAGCGAGGCCAGGCTTGGACTGCCTGATCGGATTAGGCGCATGATGTGCAGAAATCCATCGGAGCAAGGAAGGGCGAGCGAGCGAGCACGACGGTTTGTAACACAAATCGCACGCCCCGTGGCCGCTGGCGTTCTGGACCCCCGGCGAGCTGCGAATTGCAACAAGTGATGACGCACCCCTCGAAAAGGAGTGCATCAATTCTTCAACACAGTGCGCGAGTACAACAAAGGAGAGTATAGCTGCTGTGGGGTACATCCCATCGCACATCCCACCTTCTGCTTGACTCTCGATGCATCACCAGCCGCACGCCAATGACCTTCAGAATTGCGCCGGGAAGGGCAGATGCAAGGTATGCAAATCGCCGGACCAGTGAGAATGTTCTGTTTAACCATTATGAATAGCGTCAATGGATCAATGGATCAATGGATAAGATCGGCAAGCCTCGGGAGTGCTTCTAGGATGATGGTGGGAGGCAAACGAACTGAGAAACTCTCTTGGGATGTTATCACAAACAGCTTCACGCTCTGATCAAAACCCAATCTGCCTGAGCCGCCTGCCATCCACGCCTCCCTCCTCTTCGTCCCCCGATACCTCCCACGATACCTCCGTTCCTTCACCGCAACGGGACGGAGGAAGATCGGACTTCGCCATGCCCGCCCAAGCCTGATAATGCAGTTCGCAAACAGACGGCTCGCCAGAGGGAACGAGAATGATTCGCTTTATATCCATCCGCCTTCCCTTGAGCCTTGAGGCTCTCTGAGGGAAATTTCACACGTTGGTTTCATCAAACTCGTTATTAAGCGCGATACGGATGGGCCAGCATGCGATGCGGGCCGTCGAGAGTCCACGCCACGGTCGTCCCCCAACACCTTGAACAGGCAAACTTCCATGTTTCCGGATTTATTGCCGAGCCGCCCTGTCCACTCTCCCTCTTGCCGAACATGCCTGCTTTGCGAAGAAAACCCGATCTCGATTCGATAACACCCCGGTCCAATCTTTGCTTTCTTTCTACTCAGCTGTTGAAAAGAAAGGGAAAGAAACGTTCAGCAGCTCCACAAGTTTCCTCTCGTTACATCTGGCTGGCTGCGTAAGTTGTAGAGTACTTCCGAATGGAAGTCACGGTTTCGCTCTAACGATGAATGTACACCGCACAACTACCACACTTGCTTTTTTTTTCTCTTTTTCCCACTCGCCGGGTTCACAACACGTCGATGCATCAGAAGACATACACAGAATAAAACCATGCATTTCCAATTCAAATAGGGGGTGTCCGGCTGGAGTAATCTGCAGGGAATATGAGACCATCAGCGATGACAACACTTCAGTGCGCGTCGGCTTGAGTTGCCCGAAACAGATAGTTGCCGCTGTGATCACTGAGACCAGCCAAACACGGACTTGGCCGAAGACAGAAGTGCAGTTGCACCTGATAGGACAGCTTTCTTCTTGGCCTTGACATGCTGCAAAGCCTTCACGCCACATTGACACATTTCAGGGTATTCTTTGCGTGTTAAACATAAGGTGGCTTGCCACACGCTCTCGCATTGGCCGAGAGTAGAAGAGAATCAACAACCGAAGACCGGATCGAAGCCTGAAGGACATTCTTCTGATCTTTCTTGATCTAACCTGAACAGATAATGCTGCCGTCCATCACAATGACACGAAAGCCCCGTTCGCCCGCATCTGAGCCGAACCTGAAGCCTGGGAACCGACCGTTCATGCTGTTGGTGAGCGCCGTAGCGCGGTACCCCTCGAAAAACCCCGCGCTCCACACTCCCGTCATCCGTTGCCGTACCCTCCTCCACAATCACCCCCATGCTCCAGAACCCCCGGGCTACCCCGACCCCAAGATCTGAAGCAATATGTCTCCCCATTTTATTATCGTGGCCTCACTTTCCCCGCGCAAGTTGTTGAGGTCTGCAAGGTTCGAGGCTTTCTCCTTGAATCCTGCGAGGTCAGCAAACCCGCCAACCTTTGAACATGGAATGTCCAACAATGCCCAACAGGGTGCTCTGGTCCACGGGTGCTCCGTGCTTTTCCGGAGAAAATACGGGGCTTCTCCTCGGATTGGCCCTGCGTCGGAGGCCATGATCGCCCAGCTGAACTTGGCGAATATTCGACTTTGTTCCTGCGCGTCTCGCCTGCGTCTTTTCTCCGGGAGACGAAGAACAAAACAACGAAACGAAAGAAATACCACAGTGGAAGGGAAAAGGAGTCACATCGGATCCCGAAAACGAAAACAAAGTTTGATGATAGAGAGACTCCCCCCTTTCGTCAACCACTTCCTTTTTTTGCATCACACGGTGCCCGGCGGCGTCCGTTATGTTGTCGACTCTCGCCCCCAGGTACTGTTCCAGCTTACCCAACATGGGGGCATAGCATTGGGCATAGCATGGGGATGAAGATGGATGCATCCCAGGATTTCAGGATTTCCAGGCTAGGCCACGTCGGCCAAATGGCACCACCTCCGCTTCCCCTAGACGAAGTTCTCTCACACCTCTGTCCGGAAATCCCTGATGTATCCAAACTTTGCTGCTCTCTCGCTCGCTTTTCGTCACCGCCTGTCTCCAGTTCATCGAGTCCGCAACCAACTGGCGACTACCAGGTACCTATCAAATATTGTTGTATTCAGCTTCATACACTACCTGCCTCATGATTACAACCACCATGGCCAGGCTGACAAGCTGACTGGGAGGTAGGTGCGGAACACAAGCGCTCCCACATCCATCGCGGGGTTTTCTCCGCAGGAGGGGCAATAGTCCGGCAATAATGCAAGGGGCGCGAGCGTGCGCTTAGGACATCACGGGACCTACAATGAAGGAAAAAGCATCTAGCCTCCTACGACATACTTAGACAAGCGTTTGAGCATCTGTCGCGTGACTGGACCTCGCTGCCCTCCTGCCCTGAAAACGAGCATCTGTGTTGGTACGCCTCCTCTACTCAGCTCAGAGCTCAGCTCAGCCAGCTCTCATTGTGTCCTTTTGTCATCATCACATGCTAAACGAAATCGAAATTGCGAACGCGAGGATACACAGACAAAATGACTGATGAGAGGAAGCCAACAAAATTGTCTTGTTTTATGCTGACGATCTATTAACGGTCAGGAGACCAAGCTCAGGGGGCGGAGCAGAGTCTTAGCTAACCCTGCATGTCTCTGCCTTTTCGCTCGACGACTGACGGTGAACGACCAAGGAAAAGCCCCCGTTTCATGACGAGGATTTACGACAAAGGAAAGGGCTCTTCCCGTCCACCTAGCCTCCTTGACTCCGAGACTCCTAGCTCCTAGCCCGCACTCACCTGAAGCGTTTGGTCTTCACCGCTTCTCTCTATCCACACACACACACACACACACACAGTCCACAAAATCTGCCGGGCCAGTTTGCCAGTCCAGCCAAAGTGCTGCATCCGATGATGCCGATGATGATGGTGCAAAAGCAAGAACGGGACCAGCTCAGTTCACCTCATCCCTCATCCATCGAAACATACAACATCGTAATATTACCGTCGTACATACCAAAACAACATATATGCTACTTTGTTTGTTTGGTTGGTTCAGTTCTTTCACCAACCTTGGACCACAAGTGGAACTACCGGTACTCACAACACTGACGCTGCACAACGTTGGTGGATTCGTTGATTTTTTTAATACCGGACTTTGTTGTGTCACGTCTAGGTACCTAGGTACCAACTAGGGGACCTCAAGGCGATCGATGACTCGCTCTAGTCGTTTCGTCCCAAGACGGGAGGAGGCGGCAGGGCGGCTGGCCGGGTGGGAGATACGGGGGGAGGAAAAACTCCACCCAAATCGCCCCGGCAGTCCGGATCCCCAGATTCGAATCTCAGGTAGGTTATCTGGGTAGGTTAGTAAGTACCGGGGGAAATACGAGGGTTGGTCACGGTGCCGGGACGGGAGGGTAGGTATAGGTAGGGCTCGAGACACGAAGTGAAGCCGGTATGATACGTGATACGTGATACTCGCCAACTTAGATATATAAACTTTCGCAGTCGTTGCTTCTTCCTCCCCGTCACATGATCCAGCCGCTCGGTGACCATCCGTAGTCTCGACTCGACTCAACTCGACCCCGACCTTGCACGACGGTACATCTACCTACCTGACTTGAGATGTATATTCTTGACTTACTTGACATGTCTTGCTTGACTTGCCCCTCTTCATAACATTGATTGTGACGCTGCATCTCCGAAAACTGTCTAGCAAACTACCTAGGCGGAAATAAGAAATTCATCCCCCAGACATGAAGTGTCACGGACTGTCATGTTGCTTTGCTTTTTCGTCACCGTGACGGAGGAGACCGATGCTGACTGACCTGACTGGCTGACTGCGACCTCGACCGTCGGATGGCGCACCACGGTGTAGACTAGACAAGATAGGACCAGGGTCCTCCTGGTTCCTGAAAACACGGTGAAGGGTTCCGAAAAAAAAAAAAAAAAAAAAAAGCTTCCTCGCATGACAGGGCAGACATGCAGGTAGACAAGGGCCGAAGCCGGAAATACCACTGTAGAGGGGAGAGTTTCCATCCACAGATCCATCCGTCCGTTCGTCCGTTCGTCATAGTCGGCCCACTCGACAGAACTTCGCATGGCATCCCTTGTAAACCAACCCCGCTGTGTAAGGCACGTCTATCTATCTGAACCTTCGCAACCCTTTGATAACGCGCTGGCGTAAGAGGTCAGTTATACAGGACATATCAGGGACGACACAAGACAAAAGACAAAGATATGCATCACCGCAAGCGGTTGAGGTTATACTACACATAACATATCAGGGACAAGACGAGACAAAGAGGACATGCAAAGACCTGCAGAGACATGCAAAATCGGGCTAGACGAAAGTCGAGTCTCGCCCGCCCGACCGTCCACCAGGGCGAAGGAGGATGGTGATAGAGGTGTGAGTGTATGCGTTCACGGCCACCAGCCAACCTCCAGCCAGAACGAGTCCTCGCGATTATGTGGAGTGTTTTGAATAGTATTAATAAATAGTACTTAGGGCGGTTGGTGTCATAATATCTATATACACAAAAGATCCCCCCTAGTATTCGCATGTTTTTTTTATCGATCTGTTGTCTCTAACCTCTTCTAGATCGAGACCATCACGGAGAAAAGACATAAAAAAATGAATGTGAAAGTACCTCCCTGGGTGGGCAGGTACAAATGAGAAGAAGAAGAAAGAGGGAGGAAGGGAAGGGAGGAAAGAAGGCAGGCCTTTCATCTCATCATCATCATGGCTGAAAGATCTGCAAGATTCTGAAAAGATCACCAGATCACCTCGCATAAACACTCAACCTCACCCCCGCGCCGCAGTACTGCGACTTGTTCCCCTTGCACAGCATGTAGCAGTCCGTGAGCGGCACCTCGACGGACCCGGACTGGAACACGTCGCCGCAGTAGCACTCGCGCTCGTACTCGGTGCCGAAGTAGGCGAAGCCCGCGCAGTAGGACGCGCACGAGTCCAGCGTCATGTCGTCGGACGCGTACGTCTTGCCCGTCAGGGCGCGCGAGGACGTCGCCTCGGAGCGGCAGCCCAGGAAGGACCAGGTCTCGTTTGTGGAGGCGATGGTTATTTTGGGGGGGTGAGTTGGGGATGCTGGTGCTGTTGTTGATGTTGATGATGATGATGTGCTGCTGCTGGTGCTGGATGTGCTAGTTGTGCTGGTGCTGGTGCTGGTGCTGGTGCTGGATGAGGAGGGTGCGGTTGTGGTTCCTGTTGCTGTTGATGTCGTGGTTGCTGTTGTGGTTCCCGACGTGGTGGTGGTGCCAGTGCCAGTGCCAGTGCCTTTCGAGGAGGAGGCAGTGGTGGATGCTATGTTAGTGGATGTGGACGCTTTGGTTGTCGTTATCGACGAAGAAGAAGTCGTGGCCGCCGAAGCCGGTGAGGCCTTATCTAAGCTACTGCTGCTATTTACGGATGAAGTCGTCGTTTTAGAAGACGTCGTTGAGCCAGAGGGCATAGTTGGACTCTTTGATGATGACGATGTAGTGGAAGATGAAGACGGAATGTTCGGAGTTGTTGGTTGTGTTGTTGATGATGATGATGATGACATTGATGATGTTGATCGTGATGTTGGGAGAGAGGAAGTTGATGAAGATCTAGATGTTGATGACGACGATGATGCTGATGAAGCTGATGAAATGCTATCTGTTGTGAGTGAAGTTGAACTTTTCTTACTTGTTGTGCTCGAGCTAGTGCTGTTGGCGATGTAGAGCTCCAGGCGGTTGCCCGCGCCGCAGTACTGGAACGGGTTGCCGGGGCAGGTGAAGCTGCAGTCGGCGAGGGGGACGTTCGTGCTCGTGGCGTGGAGGACGTTGCCGCAGTAGCCTATAGGTGGAAAGAGAAAAGGGGAGGAGGAAGGGTCAGCAAAAAAGAGGTACACACATGGCTTGGAATATTTTGGGAAAGACGGGAAAAGGGGCTGATGGTTGGGCGATGATGATAACTTACATTCCCGGCCGTACTCCGTACCGAAGTACTTGTAGGCATCACAGAAAGCGGCGCATGATTGCAGCGTCATGGTGTCATCAGCGTAAGTCTTGTCGCTCAGCGCCCGGACGCCGGTGCCCTCGGTCCAGCAGCCGGCGTACGAGTACTTCCCGACGGTCTGAGTGCGTGAGAGCGTGCCCGTCGGCGCCACGGAGGTCGTGGTCGTGGTCGAGGTGGAGCTGGAGGACGAAGTCGAGGTCGGCGCCGTCGTGGTCGGCACGGACGAAGCCGTCGTCAGGTAGAGCTCCAGCCGGTTTCCAGCACCGCAGTACTCGGTCGAGTCGCCGGAGCAGACCATGTTGCAGTCGGCCAGCGGTGCCGAGGCGCTGGTTGAATGCAGCGAGTTGCCGCAGTAGCACTCCCGGCCGTACTCGGTGCCCCAGTACGCGAAGCCGGTGCAGTTGCCCATGCAGCTCTCCAGGGTCATGCCATCGTAGGCGAACGTGGCACCAGTCAGGGCCCGCGAGCCGACGCCTTCGGTCCAGCACGAGACCAGCTGGTAGCCGCCCAAGGTCTGGCGGTGGTGGAGCGTGGCCGTGGGCGACACGGAGGTGGTCGTCGAGGTTGTAGTAGTAACAGTGCTGCTGGTGCTGGTGCTGCTAGTACTGCTGGTGCTGCTAGTACTGCTGGTGCTGCTAGTACTGCTGGTGCTGCTGCTCGTGCTCGTGCTCGTCGATGAGACCGTTGAGATGGTCGCCGTCGAACAGGTCGCACTCCCTGAGTAAGTCACACAGGTGCCACCGAGATCCGCGGCCGTGTTGAACGCATCGCTCAAGAGGTCGCCACCGGAGCCGCTGATGACGTCGAGCTTGGCCGCGAAACTCCTGCCACCAAGGATGCTGTACGTGGCCGAGTAGAAGGTGTAGGCACCGACACAGTCGCCCTTGGTCATGGCCACGCTGTCCTTGTTGAGGGCATACACCGGGCTGTTCGACTGAGTCGTGGTATAGGTGATGTTCAGGTTGACGGGCATGTTCGTGCGGTCGTTGCGGACCAGGGCGCGGAGGGTGAGCGCACCGGAGCCCTGCAGCAGACAGCTCTGCGGGCGCTGGAGGAAGACGCCGTCCTGCAGGGGATAGCCGGCGCCGTTGTTGTCGAAAGTGGTGGAGGTGCCGTCGTTGCGGTTGACGCGGACGGTGAAGGACGAGATGCCGGTGGAAGTGCTCACGGAGGCCGCCACGGGGAAGAAGGCCCAGGTGTCGTCGAGGCCCTGGCCGACGCCCTGGACCGTGATGGTGGTGGTGCAGGAGCCACAGCTGCTGCCACCGCTGCGGTCCTTGTACGTCAGCGTCAGGCTGGTGATGGTGGCCAGCGGGATGGTCGTCGTCCGCACGCGGATATAGCCTGTCCAGGTCATGGAAGCCCCGCCCGTAGCCAGGGTCAGCTGCATGTCGACCGGCTTGACCGTGTAGGGCGTGATGGGGTCCGTCAGCGTCACGCCGGCCGGAACGACCTCGATCATGCGCTGCAGCATGGTGCGGCAGGTGGTCTGGTACACGGTCGGGTCGGCGAGCGACTGCATGGTGACATTGCCGTCGGCGCCGAACACACGGCCGTCTGCGTTCTGGCCCAAGGCCACCGAAGGCCCCACGACCAGGGGGTTCTTCGTCGTGCCGTCGAGGTACTCGGTCACCACCTTGTTGTCGAATGCGGCGTCTGTCGAGTCCAGGCCGGCGGCGCCGTTGACGCCCGTGCCTGAGGGGACAAGTGCCGGGAACTGGGCGTTGTGAACGGCACCCAGGGTGTGGCCACATGCCACCAGCTGGATCATCTCGGTCTGGGTGAAGCCCATGCGGTCAAACTGGTTTCGGAAGGTTGCAAGCGCATTCCCTACCTGCGGCACGCCCAGGTTGCCTGCAGACGTGGCATCCACTCTGCCGCCCCGGACCGGGATGGGCAGCCCGCCGCACGACCGCACCGACGTGTAAACGCCCAACGCGATCAGATCGGCCAGGCTGCTCCTGGTGCTCAAAAAGCCGCTCATAAACGCCATCGTGGTCCCCAGGCCAGGGCCCGAGTTTTCGCCGCTGTTCAGCTCGTACTGCAGCGACCCGTCCATCCCTCCCGTGCCGAAGAAACGGTTGGCGGGGGCCATGTCGTGAAAGCCAGTCCGCAGCCACTCCGCCGCGTTCTTCCTCCCGGGGCCGGACGCCTCGTTCGCGCAAGACCTCACGTTGTCTGCGAAGAGCCGTGCCCTGAATCCCGAGATTTGGAACATGATCTCCTCCAGCTCGTCGTTGACGTGAGGCCATGTTGGATCCGCTCCGACCCGAGCTGCCAGCGGCAGGAGCACCGCGGCGGCGAGAACTGACGACGTCGGCCACATCTTTGTTGTTCTTGCGGCTGGTCCGAAGGGGCCGTTATTGATCGATATAACGTGCTGTGTGTTCCCCCAGGTGTTTCCCCCAGGCGACGACGTGTAACTCCTCAGAAAAGAGTGTCTCCGTCTTCCCGGCTCCTTCGACTTAAGACACGATAATATGACACCTCGCACCCAAAAAAGACATTAAATAATACTAGGTAGGCGGGTAGATAGATAGTTGCGGGAACACGCAGACTACTATGGGCAATACAAGAAAAGCGAGTGTAATGGTCAACCAAATTCGACAAACGAACGCGAATATTGGCTGGCACAGTCCCGGTGCTGATAGCAACGAAGGGGCACGACGGGAACGACGGGAACGAGGGTGTGCCACGGCCACACAAAGATGGCGGCGAGACTCGAGAAACGACCGTGGGAGTGGTAGAGAACGGAAGAACGAGAAAGGAAGCCGGGGGGACGTCTATCAAAGAAAGAAAAAGCCACGGAGGGTGTAGTAATTATTATTGCCTTCATCCCCGTTGGTCGTCGATAGCTCGGGAGTGGTCCATCTTGGCAGCTGTCCCGTTCCCGCCCACACACGGCAGGGCCAGCAGACTGGAGCTTACCAGGATTTTTTTTGTCCCATCTGCTATTCTTTTTCTGCTTCTTTTCCTTCCGTCGCGTCCGAGAGCAGGATGCGGTAGGGCGGTGGGCATAACATTGGGGCGTCGACGGCCCTGGCTGCTGCTGTGTTGTCGCCGAGCATGCAGCCGCAGGCTTGGTCCCCGTCTGTTTTCGTATTGAGCAGCGAGTGGGGGAAATTGCCAAGGGTGATCCTTGACAAATGGACCGTCTCGATTGGTCAACCCAAGCAACCATTTCCAGCCGCAGGCACGGAAAGGGGGGGAGGAAAAGGGAGGGGGGCTCCAGGGGGGCACCATCGATATCGGTCTGGTCACCCTCCTGAGAAAATTGACCAAAAAAAAAGTATTGAATTTGGTTCTTTTGTGCCTCTTGTCGATCCTAAGAGTCCATGTTTCCCCTCGGACCATCCCCAGCCCACCAGCCCTGAGCCGTGCGGCCTGTGGCTGCTCTCCCTCTGAGACATCCATGATGACTGACAAGCCGTGCAAGACATCTTTTTTTCGGAGGCTTGACCTCGTGAGGCCGGCCGACCCGCTCGCCTTGAGGTTGTGTCACACATCTTCGGTGCGAGATAACCTTCACGAGAAGGAAGATCTGACAAACCTGTTGAGCCGTACGTAGTACAACCATACAACCTCTGTATCGTACTATCGGATGAAGAGCTGTGAATGTAAAGCTCGCTGTAAAGTTCCCTTCTGCTCTCTGTTCAATGAACGTTGGTCATTGTGTCTTCGCGCTTCCATCTTTTTTTAACCCCTTTGCCAATTGGCCTCTCCCCTTTTAACGCCTCTGCCAATCCGTGCTAGTTGTGATGTGTAAATTGCAGGGTCTTGGGCTCTGCCTCTTCCACTTTGGCGGCGTGCGCTAGTGCATTGAGATTGAGTCTTCTGAAATGGACTAACTGGTCCGAGCGCGAACACTTTTTCACTTTTCAGGCACCGGTTGTCTCTCAATGTGTCTCTCCGGGCTGTCAGTTTTCATTGAATCCAGGCACAAACGGTTAGACCAGTTCGACCAGCTCGACCAAGCTCGACCAAGCTCTCAGTTGGACGCGTGGCCTGGCGGTTCCATTTGCATGTGTCCACTGGTCCACTGGTCCAGCTCAGAGAAAGACGAAAACTGTCTGGTCGTTTGTGCTCGTTTCTGCTCGTTTCTGCTCGGCAATAAATATCCGATCAGTCGAGGGAAAATGCCGCCTGCAACCTGAATCCTGTTCTCGCTGACAACAACACACATCGGGGCCCGCCGTTGCCCCTCTGTCAGCTCTGAACTGAATTGCCCGATTTGGCACACCTGCATCCCGTCTGCACCATCGACGCCCGCATTGAGTCGCACTAGCGAAAACACTTTGGTGAGATGGTTCGAGTTTGACCCCGAGCGGCGGCGCTCCTCGGGTAGTACCGCCCACAATGCTGCAGACGCTGTGCTTTGCTATGCTCTGCACTTGCACGCGGTGTACATGTACAGGTGTTCAGAGTGTTGAGGTTGGGATTCGTTCGGGATTTGACTTTCCAATCGAGGCAGGTCGGTTGCAGTCGCAGACAATACAGAGTACGTTGCAGTTCAATATAGCCAAGTCTCCCGGCCATATTAGCATATCTTCAGCCCAGCTCCAGTTGTCAGCATCAAATATTCCTTTCACATGAGGACATGATGCCGATATGCTTATCTTTCATGGCTTATTACAGAGCCCGCCCGCCCACTTGCCGGAATCCGACAGGAAGCTTTTCTTTGTTATATATCGATATGTTGTGGCCCCCTTGACGGACCCGGCAATCGATTATCGGGCGTGCGGGCACCCGTACGTTGTAGGGCGTCCGCCCCACTGCTGGCGTCCCGTCTTCCCCGGCTTTGGGTTGGTGAACTTGAGATTCGTTTATGTCCGGGTCGAACAGGTGGCGGCCGCGAATGCGTATTCCGTCTCACAAAGGTACAGCCACTGTAGGAACCATCGCACAACGTTCTACCATTAGCAATAGTCACCTCCATTCGATGAGGTGGGCGGCGTTTTTGCGTGCATTTTGATACTCACAACGGTCAGGAGGCTTGCCTCATGTAACCCCAATGGATATTGGGGCTGAGCCTTACGTGGTACTCAACTTCACGGGATCTTTAGGCTTTCTCGCCGCCAAAGGCACTTTTGTAGGTACAAGCAGGCAATCTCGTCTGACTGACAGGGACAATCCGGATCGACTGTCGGGCCGTTCCTTCGAGTTGGGTTGGCAACTGGCGTTCATCTCATCGAAAAGCCAACTGACGGGCTGAACCAACCTGGAACTCAAAACATCGTGCTAAGCCACATATGACGAACTTCTGTGGCGTGTGACGTGTGGCGTGTGGCGGGACTCCTATCTCTGTGGGCGAGCCCAGAGCCCAATGATGTCAATCTGAATCACAGAGTGCGCATTGCACAGCTCTTAGAGTGTCCAGACAGGCGTCTCTGAGTCTCCTCCACGCAATATATGTCCCGGCAGATCCAACCAACATAAACGCATAAATGCACAGTCGGTCCTCCTCCCGATCACGTGCCGCACGGCCACTGTCCCAGCCAATTGCTGTGGCTGAGCCACCCCGGCTTTGAACCTCCCCAACCAATCAAGGTGAAACTGGGCCCCGGCATGGGTCTCCATGGCCGACTCACATGTGATGTCAGTGTGTTTCAATGTGGCGGAAAACAACATTCGTCATCCAACAAAACGTTCAACATCGAGATGGGCCAAACCTCGGGCCAAAAACCGGCCTTTCGAACCCACGCCCCCTCCCTCGCTCCCTCCCACATAAGGTATGTAATTCTCGCTGCCGCAAAAAGTAGCACGAAGGGCTTGAACGAGGCCCTATCTTTGACCACCCTCTGACCGTGCCAGTGGACTGGTGCCGGGAGCCCAATGGCCAACCAAATGCTCCGGAACAAGGGTCATATGCGTCAAACGGCGGCCGAGCGACGGGAGGTGACGACGAAAGACGGCCGGGCCACCTTTTTTCTATGTGCCATTCTCTTCCCACTTTCACTTCGCCTCAAAAATGGCCGCGTGGGGTGGTGTCCTTGATTGACACCTCCGCATGGAGCGGTTCTAAACCATGCGGGGGGTTCTCTGCTTGAAGTACCTACTGAGGAATGAAGTAGAAGTATATACGGAGGAAGGGGTATGGGGAAGAGTCAGTCATGGAATGAGAAACGGGTGGATGGGAAACTCTCTCTCGCATGCATATGGAGTGAGGCGAGGCATGGCCGATCCGCGATGATGCCATGACCGCCGTTCCCACGCCGTTGGTTCCTTGATGGGCCTCTGATCGGTTCCTGATAGTTGGAAGAGTATTGGGTATTAATGCTCGACGCTTTCCTCCACACCTGTTGGTGTTGGTCAGACTTGACTTTTGATCGATCATACTTTTCGATGCTGCTCTCTTTGTTCTTCACCCTCAGACTGCTGCCGAAATATCCGTCCTTCTTTCTCGACCTAGGCTAGGGTGACTGACTGGAGCATCTAGCATCTTACATTCTGACTTACAAAGTGCAAACACGCAATACACACGCAATACACTCACCAAAAAGAGATTTGACCACATTCATACCCTCCCTCCTCCCTGGTTGCCAAGATATTCTTGCGACCTTCGCTAGCCTCTCTGGAATTGTCTTCTTTTTTTGTCGACTTCCTATTTCTCTCTCTTTTGGTCTTTCTTTGCCTCGCGGGTGCGTCGCCACCCATACCACCACCCACCACAACCACCACACCTTCCCGATCGGCACCCGTGGAACGCCACGGCTACCGAGTATAGTCGAACATGAAGGGGGCCAGAACCGGACATGCGCTTAAGGGCCTGCAGTGGTTCCTCAGGGGAGTGCAGTTCCTCAGCGCTGCCCTGATTCTGTCCATCTACTCCTACTTCCTGGCGACGTTGAGCCAGCACAACATGGACGTGCCGACGTCGGTCCGGGCCGTCGAGGGGATCTCCGGCTTCGCGGCGTTGTACTCGATACTCGGGATCTGCGTCTTGTGTTGCGTCGCCGGGTTCATCCTCACGTCCTTCTTCGCGATCGTGCTTGACATCGCCTTCGCTGCGGCCTTCATCTACGTCGCCATAGCGAATCGCGACGGCGTGGGCACCTGCGAGGGCGTGGTGTCTACTCCATTCGGCACAGCGGACGCCGCCACCAACGTCTCACCTGATGGCAAGGACCACACAACGTTGCCCAGTTTCCGGACAGCTTGCAAGCTTGAGAGCGCGTGTCTCGCCGTAGCAGTCGTGGCAATGTGAGTTATTTTCTCGCTTCCAAGTTCCCCCCGGCCCTCTCCCTTGTCCCTTGTCTCTTGTCCCCCTTGTCCACCCCTGGACAAGCTTCCCACCGCTTGTGCGCGTCACTGGCTGCACACTTCCTTCACCTCCTCTGCCTATCCTCACATCTACCCACCTTCCTACCTACCTAGCTAGACTATGTGATACCAGACACTAACCGACTTCTGGCGGTCACTCTCCGTCGGCTCCTCGATACTGCAGACTCTTCTACATCTTCTCGGCCCTAACAGAGCTCGCCCTCGGTCGGAATCGCTCCCGACAATCGGCGGAGAGGCGAGCCGGCCTATACGCCAAGGAAAACAACTACAGCAGCAACAACAACCGCTATCCTCAAGGCGGCCAGCCCCAAAACCCCTACGGTCGTCCAGGGGATCCGTACAACGCCAACCAGAACCAGAACCAAAACACCTCATACATGGACCCCGTCACCCCCCAGCCCCAAGGCTTCTTCGACAAGCTCAAGGCAAAAATCCCCGGAGTGGGCGGCGGCGGCGCAGGCACCGGCACTGGCCGGAAGGACGACGAGCTGCCCGAGTTCACCAACCCACAGCAGCTCAACGGCGGCGCCGGCGCCAGCAACAGCCGGACAGCCGTGCCGGCCGCGACGCACCCGGGCCCGCTGGAGCCGCCCGTGCAGAAGGAGAACCTGTACGCGAACAAGTACAACGACGGGCCGGGGCGCGTGAGCGGCAGCTACCAGGTGCCCGACAACAACCCTTACTACGGCATCACCAGCCCACAGTACGGGCAGTTCGGGCAGGGCCAGGGCGGGTCGCGGGGGAGGACCATCACATAACAAACACAAAACACTTTACGGCGGCCCTTTCAACTTGGTTTTGTATTATCGATGCCGGCCGTCGAACATTTTTCGATTCTCTACATCCAATTTTGTACATATATGAGGATGACCTTCTATCGTCGTGCTTTCGACTTGACTTTTCCTTTCCCCACGGAATGACCCTGGATACCTACATTATTCGGTATTGGGTTGGCTTAGATTATTTATATTTAGGAACCTAAAGTAATTACGACATAGAGACACTTCCACCACGACTTGGAATACCACACTGCAATCTTGTCTGTATTCCTGGGGGGGAAGGTTGTGTGGGCCTGATTCGTCGCTAGAACTGCTAGGGACTCTCATCCTGCTGGTGACTAGAGGGAGGACGACGGCCTGGTATGGGCGGTGAGGAGATCGGCTTCTGGGAGATGCTGCTTGTGGAAACCGATTGACTGACTGACTGACTGACTGACTACAAAGATGTGGGAGATGGGTAGATATGACTGATCTCTGACCGGTGTGTACGATGTTGCAAGTTCTGAGACCAAAACCCTGCCGATAGGGCGAGGTGAGTTGATTTTGTCTCTGCTCGGTGAGTCAAACGCGATTCAGCTTGCTCACCAGGAGGGGGGCGGGGTAGGCCGGGAGGCCGGCCATCAGTCGCGGCCGCCTCCCCCAGATGGGTGAGAACTTTGTTGAAGCGGCTCCTCTTTGCTCTTTTTGGAAGCGGGAGCGAGGCCGCCCGCGGTCGGCCAGGGGCCATTATGCTAACCGGAGTGCCACCTTTGGACTGACCGGTGCAACTCGTTCGTTTCTCGTCCGGATAGGTACCTAGGTACGAAGCATACACCTAAACGCGTGAAAAACGCCCAAAAGCTTTTTCCGAGATAGATGGGAGGGCGATGCTGAGGCTTCTAGCACCAAGCACCCTAGCCGACGACAGGGTTACATGCAAAAAACTAGGGCTGCCAGTGGGTACCTTGGTACCTACCGAGGCAGAATAGGAGAAAGGGAAACACCTGGCGCAGATTCCCGTAGTATTTAGAAGTACACGAGCTAGAGGTAGAGAACAGACACCTCAGAGCGCTACTACGGGTGCCAACAGACGTAGGTGGGATCCGGTGAGCGAT
Organism: Ophioceras dolichostomum; assembly: GCA_003049485.1. NCBI lineage: Eukaryota > Fungi > Ascomycota > Sordariomycetes > Magnaporthales > Ophioceraceae > Ophioceras > Ophioceras dolichostomum. The sequence continues at coordinate 105,851 of PYST01000091.1, forward strand.
GCTGTAGCGTTCCCCTGCCCTCTCTCCCTCACTCTCTCACCTTCGTCCCCTCTCCACCTCTCGCTCTTGCGCTCGCTTCATTTCGTCTTCTCGTCAGCGGCACTCATCCCCGACACCCCCGACGCCGCAGACGCCGCAGACGCAGCAGCAGCAGAAGCACCACCAGTAGTAGTAGTACCCGCCGCAGCATCACCCACAAGCGACCCACTCCGCCTATCCTCCCATTTCTCCCATCCGGCCTGGCACAGGTCCTCCTCGACGACCAGGTCGCGGAACCGGAACCAGCGCGCGGCGGGCAGGTCGATGGCCCAGGCGAGCACGCCCAGGCGGCGCACGGCCTCCTCGGCGGCGAACCACCCAAGCGCGCTGACGAACCCGGCGAGGCTGCCCACGAGCACCTGCCGCGGCGTGTGGTAGCCCAGGTACACGCGGCTCCAGGCCACGAGGGCGGCGAGGACGAAGGCGACGAGCGAGACGGCCGCGCGCTCCGGTAGCGACCAGGGCCGGTGCGGGTAGCTGTGCAAGCCGTAGAACTCGAGGAGGTCGCTTTGCGCCTGCTGCCAGCGGTCGCGGGCGGCGACGAGGGCGGCAGCGGCGGCGGCTGCCGCTGTGGCATGGTTGGTGTTGGCGGTGGTGGTAGCTGCAACAGCACCACCAGTGTTCACGCTTGACGAGTCACTCGCTCCATCGTTCTGGGGGGGAGCAGCAGGTGATGTGTCGTCACGCTCCGGTGTTGCCAGCCGCTTGCTCTTCCTTCCACCACCACCGCCCTTCCCCCTCCCTGCCCCTGCTTTATCACTGCCCTTCCCTCCTCCTCTTTCCCTGGAACCAGCAGCAGCAGCCGCCGCCACCGTCGTCCTCGCGGCGGGGCTGCCCCGTCTGCCTCGAGGCCTATGCCTGACGAGCAGGAACAACGTGACGCTGAGGGCCCAGAAGGCGACGAACTGGGCGTGCGACGACGGCATGCCGTAGCCCTTCCCGTGTATGCGGCGCGGGCGCTCCTCCTTGATCAGGCGCTTCAGGGCGAAGTTGACGGCCTCGCAGGCGAGCTGGCCGGTGAACATGAGGGCCACCTCGACCTCGCGGGAGGACCAGATCAGCGTCGCGTAGACGATGCATAGGGCCTGGGGCACGAGGGCGAGCCATGCGCACACGTACGAGACGGGGTCGGAGGGGTCCTAGATTTTTGGGGGGCAGACGACGGAGGGGGAGTGGTTAGTTAGATATTGGGCTGGGATTAAACGCCTATTGTTCTTCTCGTTTCATTCTCTTCTTCCCGGTGCAATCCATCTACCTAGGTATTCTCTTTCCGTTCGTCTCAGAGTCGGAATGGATTGGATTGGCAAGGCGGTCTTGAACTTGCCACGAAGCGGGCTCGGCCATTCCACCTTTCCGAGCGTCAAAATGCTCGGGGGCACAAGGACGAGCCGATGGCGGAGAGATTAGGTGATCGCGGGAAAGTCATACTCACATAGTAGACGTGTGTTAACGAGAGCGAAGCCAGAGGGACATCGTCCGCCATGATTACCGGTGGTCTAAGCTGGAACGGTCCTTCCTATGGATGCATCGCAGCTGTATTTGTTGCTCTAGTTCCTTCCCATCAACTGGTTGAGACAATGGGGGAATGTTGGTGGTGGTGGTTGCTGAAGTCGCGATGGCGGGCTATTTCGTGGTTGGTGTGATACGGATACGTGTTATAACGTTATAACGTTTGACAATTCTCTGGAAATCGATTGCTCGGTCGACATCGGCGCTTGCGGTGCTGGTGGAAGTTACTACCAAGTAAGCAGCAGTCAGTAACACGAGGGCCTCGGCTGGCGTTGGTGGTTTGTGGTCAACGGAACCTTTCATTTCGGTGTGGGTTGTGCTGTGACGTCGTGAATTGAGGCGGGATACGTCTTGTGGCGGTGCGGCACTCCTTGATGTGGCTGAACGGAAGGCTGGCCAAGTACTTCGTCGAGAGCCACTACCTCACTGCATTCTAGAAATGCTGCTTGCAATTTATTTTCTAGAGAGAGAACTACGACGCTGTTCTGGAGCCTGAGGGGTTTATTTTTCTTGGTGCCCCTGAAAGGTGGTGGGAGAGCTCCATACTGTGGCGCAACCGCATTCTATTGATCAGCGACGTAGTGATGTGTAGACTGTGCCTGCTCGAGGGCCACACTGAGGAACATCAGTCACTATCCGACCCAGGATCCTCATGCCAGTCATTCCCAATAGTAGCAGCAGCAGCAGCAGTGGCAACGGTGCCAGTAGCGACAGCGCCATCCGCAGCCCTCGAAGCCAACTTCTTCTCCCGCTCTTTCTGCCTCCTCTTGAGCTTCTTCTCCCGGTTGAGCCTCTTCTTCTTTTCCAAGAGGTGCTCCTCCTTGGACAGCCGTGTCCTGGCAAGCTCTTCTTCCTTCTCCCTAGCAGCCTCTTCCGCCTTGGCCTTGGTCCTCAGCGCGATTCTTTGCCTCTTACCGGGTCGTTTCCTCTTGTTAGAGTCCAACTCCCCACGACCCTCTCCGCCCCGACTCTGGCCCTGGCTCGTGCTCTCTAAGACGGTAGAGGATGTCGGCTTTCCTATCTTGCTGCCACTGCTGTTGCTACGGCTGCTTGAGGGGACAACAATCCTAATAACTCGCCAGGGCTTCTCAAGCCCCCAAGCCCGCTGCTTCGACCGCTCCAGCACCTCCTCGCCGGTCACAGCCGAGAGCCGCCACCTCTCCTCGTCCTCCGCGGTGGGGGGCTTGGCAAAGTAATAGCTTAACGGCCGACGACGCACTATGCCGCCCTCGCCGGCGGTGCCAGCGTCCCCGTCGGCTGCTATGGTCTCGGGAGCTAACATTACTTTGGCTACTGAGCCATTTGCGCTATCACGTGAGGCGAACAGGCGGAACTCGAACACCTCCCCCGCTCCCTTTTCGGAGGGGAGCTGTTCGGCATCCTCACCGTCGGGATGCGGCCCGGGTGAGACCTCTGCAGGTGGCGGAGGTGTAACATCGAACGAGAGCAGCGAGGCCAGGTGCCTCTGTAGCTTGGCCTGCGCTTCTGCTGCTGCTTCTGCGTCGTTGTGGATCTCTGGCTCGGGCTCGGATTCGGAGTCATATAGGTTCTCCCTCCTCACCCTGCTTTCGTCAACACTCGTCAGTTACCAAAAGTACAATATCCGAAAAGGGCCGTGGGAGCACTGGTGTAGAGAAACGTAGGAGCAGAGCGAACGGCGATGGAGAGAACGATGCTTGAATCGTCAGAAGGGCTTGTTATTTTCACTAACCTCTTTGCATCAGGAAGCTCGAACATAGTGCTCCGAAGGAAAGCCAACCAATTACCTACCTACCTACCTGCCTATCTAGGTATCAGGTAAGTTCCGCCTAGGTAGGTTGGTAAGGACGGTATTTTCGACTTGGGTGGTACGCTCTCGAACCAAGGAGCAATTTCCCCTTTCGTGACGGGACCGGTAGTGGCAAAGGCCCGACCGACGAGGATCTGGCTCTTGACTAAACCTCCTCCCGGTTTGCGTCGGTCGACAAGTTATTCGGCCCTACGGACCACTTGGCAAGAATTCCCGACCGACCGTACCCAGACGAATGGGGGAAGCGGACGGAGCGGGTCAGGTGAGCGGAAGGGCTGTCTCCAGTCCCCGGATTTTCCTGCCGGTCTCAATCTCAATATCCAGAAGAGAGATTGCATGGTAGGATTCCTATTTTTATCCACGGGCGAATGCAGGAGGAGGGTGGGAAGGGGGGCTTGAGAGGGGGAGGGGGTGTTAGGCTAGAATAGAGGAGGCGGAGGAGGGTGAGGCGAGGCGACACGGGCAGGCAGCCAGATAGATAGGTAGGTAGACAAGGTGGCGGCGGACGGAGAGTGCAGGTGGGCAGCGGGGTTCACTCACAGTCATCTCCCGACCGATCGCTCGTTCAATCTCGCTCCTTCTGGAAGGATCAAAAGAGCTCGGGATTGAGGTTCGACACGTATATTCGCGTTGCAACGTTCCAAAATCCGGGTGTGGTTGTTAATATATTCAAGGTTAAATAATAGTGGCTTGGACGGGATGAAGTGAGGGCGTCGATGGAGTAACGCCAAGAAAAAAAGTTGCACCAGCCCCAGAAAGCTTCCGCGATAGGGCGAGCCTGAAGAAGTGTTACGCTTTGATCAGTATCTGCACCACTGGGCTATCTATTCCGCAATCCCAAGCTTGGACACGGATTTTCTCCATTATCGACAATCCTAGCACTTTGGAAGCGTTCAGTTGACGAGGGAGAATGTTGGGAACGTTTGGTTTCTACATTTTTCTGTGTCTTTTGTTGGTTCCTGACGATTTAGTACCCGTTGCCTTCTTTCTAACTGAATTCAGATGAGAACCGTGTCGACTTCCGTGTCGACTTCGTGGGAGTGAGAGGAGCGCCAGGCCGAGTTCTGAACGCGTCCAACACTATGATATCGCTGCTCTGTTTACCGGGTACTAAGGCCATCCATTCGGCATGCAGCCCGTCCTTTAACAAAATGCCTTCAAGAGAGAAGGGAGGTTGGGTTCCGGGCGCAGAAGGCCTTCTCTTCACTGATGCCGAGAGGAGTCGACGGGTCCAAGTTGGGAGAATATGAAGGGCCTCTCTCTGTCGCCTTTCTTCGTCTTTTGAATAATCTCCCGCTACAAAGTAAAATATTAACAAAAGAGAGCCGGAGGCATGTTCTTTCGAACGAGTGGAAACCCGAGAAGTTACCGAGGGGCTGTAACAGAAGAGAAATGACTGAAGACCAGCGAGGTGGCTTCCGCAAGAACTGACTTGACTTGACGAGGACGTAACCAAGTCAACCGACCTCCTTCCCCTTCTCCAGACACGCATGATTGTACTATTCTCTGATAGGCGCACGGGACAAGCTGCCAACCAGAACTGTGGAGGAGGAATAGTTTGTAGCGGAGAACAGGAGCAAATTCGATCTCAAGAGAATGAGCAAGATGCGCAGGAGGGGAAAAAGGAACAAGAAGGCTTCCAAATGCTCGCGCTACAATGTAAACAAAAGAAGTCATTGACCCGAAAAGACAGAAGTTTAAAAAGAAGTCGTATATAAAAAATCTCAACACGATGTGCAAATCCATCCATCCGATTTTTTCCTGCCACCTGTGCCTCGCCAATCCCTCCACTTCACCAGTCCCCTTGTCTGAGCGAGCGCGAAATATAAATGACCAAATGTTGACATCTCCGCCGCTATTATCATAAAACAGGATAGGCTGAGTGTAGGTAGTAGGCATGTCGCCACGGATTGCGGGAGGGAATTCGGATCACGCGCTCGTTCGGCCGGGGAAAAATTGTTCGGTTGACCGGCAAGGCTCGATCGCCCGAGAGCGGGCAGGACGGTACGAAAGGAAGTATTTGAAGATATGGGAGGCATTCAAAGAAGGGCAAAATAGAATGGTTAAAGAATGTGGCAAAAAAAAAAGCAAAGTGCCAGGCCAACCCAATGTGAGAAAATGCGGGGCTCATGACGTATATAATACAGGAACGTCGTTCGTCGAAGGGCAAGAACATCGTCGATCGTCGAGCGCAGACCAGTTCGGCAGCTCGGTCGAATTTCGTTAACGGAGGGGTAGAGTTGTAAAGAGAGGATACTGTAGCTCTTTGTTTAGGTGGTATTCCACGAGTAGTGCTGGTTCATGTCGAAAGATCCCCTGGGCGGAGGGTAGACGGAAGCCGGTGGCTGCTGGTGCGACTCGGTCTTCACAGTGGACGATGTGCCCTTGTAGTCTGGGTAGACGTAGGGACGGCTGTCACCATTCGTGTACGAAGGAGCGGAGGGCGCTTCGCCGGCGGTCGAAGTCCACGACGTCGAAGGGGGGAAATAGTCGCGTGGCGGGTTCACCGAGGACGTGTTTGAACTGCCGGCGCCGGCGCCGCTGGTGCCAGTAACAGCCCCGACTGTTGCGGCGCTGCCAGCTGGGCCGACAGCAGTGCCCTCACCGGACTGCGACTGCGACTGCTGCGACGCGCTGGCGCCGCCGGTTGTTGACGGGGCGTTCGGGCCGCTTCCGTAAGGCGCCGAGCTGGGAGGGTGCTGCGAGTGTGGGCTGATGTCGCTGCCAGAGCCGCCGCTGCCGGCACCAACATAGGGTGCGGGTGGGCCGTATCTGTACTCAGGCGAGGCCTCTGTGTTGGTGATCGATCCAACAGACTGGTGGCTCGCGTGGCGTGGGCTCTTGCTCGGGCGGGGGTTGCTGTCGACGTAGCGAGGCACACTCAGGCCGCTGGGGTCGGCGGCCGAGGCGATGGATAGCTGTGGTGGCGGCGCGCTAGTGCCTCCTGGGGGCACGTATGCGTACTGAGTTCGGATGGGGGGCGGCTGGTGCTGGTCAGAAGCCGCGAGGGACAGCTGCATCGCGGGCATCGTAGTCGGTTGTCCCATCTCTTGTGGCTCCGCCGTGAAGCTCGGCGCGCCGGAAAGCGGCAGCTTCTGCGGGTAAGGGTCGGCCGACATTGTCGTCGAGGGATATCCTGGCGGGCCCTGCGGCACGTGTTGTGCGTTCCAAGTTGTTGGGTACGAGCTGTTTCGTAGTTGGCCCCCAAAAGTCAGCGTTTTAAGAACCTCACAAGAAACCTCACAGGAAATGTTTGGGGAAGCACCTATATCACGAATCCGTGATGGCCAGCTGTGGGTTTGCATGTGCTCCCGCTTACTGGTAGGCTCGAGCCCCCTTTCCTCTCCCTGATGTTCTCTCTCGGCGCTAATGCACTTACTTGGATCGCATTGCCATTGGGCTTGTGGGCATTTTCGGCCCTGCAGTTGTGAATGTGAATGCCGTTCGTGGCAGCTCCAGGTTCAGCGAGCGAGACTTGTCCTGTGGCTTGATGGCCAGAGGCCCGGCCACTATGCCCAGGCCGGTTTCGACCAGCGCCTGGCCCCTCGAGCCGGCGCTGGAGCCCAGCAGGGGGATCTCCTTCCTCGCCTGGAAGTTGCGTGGACTCCTCCCACGCACCACGATCGGCGCCGTCGTCGACTCGGTGAGCACTGCCTTGGTTCCGTTCGCTAACGTCGCGAGCACCTTCAGGTGCAGCACAAAGTGTTGTTGCAACTCCTTCCGTCGGCCGTTGTTTGCGGTCGCACTAGAAGTCGAGTTTGTCAGTGTTTGGGCTCCGAAAAAAGAAATCCGATACTGAATCCGGTCCGGTCTCCCTTTCTCTTTTCACACATCGTGTGCTATTCGTGGTCTCCTCATAACACCGCGGTGTGGAAGACAACAAAACACTTACATGCGGAATTGCAGACGCCGCCACCCGATTGGGTAGACGGCGTAGTCACCGTCAGCGGACTCGACCTGACCGTCGTCTTGGAACGGAATCAGGGGCAGTGACGGCGGCTCCTGGTCGGGGCCCTGGTTGAGTTCGGGCGAGTTTGGTGGCGGGGTCTTCCATGGGATCACAATCAGGCGCACGGGATGACCGTCGACCGACTCGATAGCCGAGACCGTCACCTCGGTGGTGCTTACGGGCACAGTCTCGCCAGTCTCGGTGATGACAGACAGCTGGCCGCGAGGCGTGACCAGCGAGCCGCTGATCTGGAACAGGTTGCGGCGGTAGCACGTCAACTCTGGCTGCAGGATGCTGCCATCGGCCGCGTTGGCAGGCATCTCGGAGAGGAAGAACATGCCGTGGAGCTGCGCCGTCAGGTCGAGCTGCTGGATGCGCCCGTGCGCGTCGAGGATCGTGTGCTTGTCCTGCGACCGCTTGAACGACAGCAGCTTGTGATCGTGGTTCACGCTCAGCTTGGAGCCGTCGTCGCGAAGATCCTGAACCATCTCGGTGTATGGTGGCTGCTCCGTGTGCGAATACGGCCTCTTCAGGCTTGGGTAGCTGTGCTGGGGCGTGAGCGAGTGGTGATGTTGCGGCGGCGGAGGCTGCTGGTGGCCCGGATGGTGCGGCGGCGGTGGTGCCTGCGGATGGTGTGCCGGGTGCTGTTGGTGCTGTTGCCTGTCGTACGGGTCGGACTCGTCCTGGGAGTAGCGACCATACGGGTACGGGTGTTGCGGCTGGTGATGATCCACGCTGGCATTCCTGGGGCGTGCCGCCGGATGCTGGGCTGCTGCCGCTGCTGCTGCCGGGTTCGGCATGCTGCTGGAATCCATAGAGTGGTGGCCGAACCGGCCCGTGGCCATATGGACGGGACTCCCGTAGTTCGTCGCCCACATGCTGCCGTGCGGCGGCTCCTTCAACTCTGCCATGGTTACCGAGTAGGTTGTGGTGGACATGTGGGCATGTCTTTCTTTTCGGTTTCCGGGATGAAGTTTCCTTCGACGAGGTCACCTATCTGTCGTGCCTTCCCGTTACCTAACCTGCCGCCTCGTCTCCTTCTTTTCCCTTCTTCACTCCTTCGCTCTTTCCTTGCCTCCCCTTCCCGTTGGCCTCTATTCCGCGAAAATGGAAGGTGGGAACGTCTGGTCTGAATCAGACAAACCGAACGAGGCAAACGAGAGACAGACAGACAAGCCGAGGTGGACCAGAGAGCAGACTACTGATATCCAGTCGGCTGCCTACGCGGTCCGCTTGCTGTCCGCGATGGAGAAAAGTGCTCCTGCGCCCAAAGTATTCGATCGGATGGACTACTCGCTCTCTCTCTATGATTGGAGAGAGGAATCAAGCCACCGACGAATCTTTTGATAGTTGGACAAGAACAAAGAATGCTGGTGGTTGTCAGCGCAGCCCAGTTGGATGTAGTCGATGGCTGGCTGGCTGAGGTTGCAGAGGGCTAGCAGCCTGCACTTGTATGAAAATGATATGGAGGGGGAGTGTGTTTTTTATGAAGCGCACAGGGAAGAGGAGTCTTGTCTGGGGCAGGAGTCTGGCACTGGCACCGAGTGGGCTTCGGCACTGGTAACAAGGAGCAATATCTTTGTACAGCAACAGAGAGCGAAGTCCACTAGTACTTTTCTGGCGGCTGCCCGGGGTGTGTGCATCAAAATGGCAGATGAGCGGACAACTGGTCGCTGGGGGTAAGGGGGGGAACACCAAGACTGAGTCGAGCCTGGGTGGCTGGCTATTCGTACACCCGGCAGTGTGCGAAGAGGAGGCAGTCTGCTGCTAGCAGTGCCAGGAAAGTCCTCTTTTCTCTTCTCCTCTTCGAGGCCCACGTCCCGGTCCAGGTCCAGGGTGCAACAGCGGGAGCGACGGCGGGAGGGGGAAAACTGGCAACCGGCGACTGGGGGTTACACCTTTTGTGCGAAAAGTCGCGCGGGCTAACCGCATGCACGCCGTTCTCGGTGGCTCTGGGCAGGGAAGAGGGGAGATGGAGAAAACGGGGCGATCTGGAAGGCCGAAGTGGGATGGATGGGGGCATGGATGGAAACTGAAGAGGTCAAGCGCAAGGGAAGTACAATGTACACACACACCTCTTCTCTGTCTGTCTCTCAGGCTTGATGAGCGCTGTCGCTTCGATCCCCCAACAAATGCGTTCCCTCGTCTCAGGTGATGCTTGGGCTTCCCCCTTCGTGGCGCCTCGAAAACGACGACTTCACTTTTGCTTCCAGACTGGCTGGGCGGCCAGATGCAGGCTGATAGGGTGTATGGTACTGCAGTCGTAGATATTGTGATTGTATCGCGGAACTGCCCGGACGGTCCAAACAACCCAGTACCAGCTGGTGCGCGTTCCGTTTGGCAAGCAGCTAATTACTGAGGTTAGATGGTGAACGGAACTTGATATTTGGCTGGGCTGGTCTAGGCGTCGGGGAGGTAGTACTGCAGTAAGTAATCGTCCCGAAACAATAGAAGCCGTGGAGAGTCTGATGGGTGTTGTTTAGTGATTACAGCTGAAGAGGGAGGCGTCGTGGCTCAAGGCGGGTATAGACGTGTTGAAGGTATTCGACGAGATTGTATCCGAATTATTATTATTAGCAAACAAATGTTGACGACCTTGGCTCATCACTGTGCATATGTTAAAGAAGGCAAGAAGTCAAGAGGTCAGAGACTCCAGCAACAAAGGAGCAAGAGGCAGTCAGGTACGGCGGGACTAGGTCGCATCGTGGGCGGGAGGCGAGGGGGCCTTCTTATTTGATGTACTCCGGACGGGGGGGAGGCATTGCGGATGCCGGTACCTCGACCATCTCTGCCGTGCGGAGGGAGAGCCCGTCCTTCGCTACGACCTGGCAGCTCCTGGATGTATGCTCGCCCAGGGCGCAAGCAAGCCACCTTGTTTGTGCTGGTGTGCACCCCTTGCTAGGCGCGCTGCAGGGAGTCCCCAGGATAAGAACACCTGCTTTTTATTGTTATCGGGGCATGTGGACTGAGGGACACGAACAAGGTGCGTTCGAAGGCGGAAGGAGTTTGGAGGCCAGTGATGGATCTTGAGGGGGTGTGTGCTGGCTGGCTGGGCGCCGGAGATAATGGCGACAAAGAGATACGGAGCATGTCCTTGCATGCCTGCACACAACAACGTGAATAAATCGTTGTACCTATCTACTGTTCCTACCTAGCTAGCAGAGGGAAGAGTACATAGGAGTCGAGGGAGGGGAGGGAGACCCTGTTGACGAGCCAAACAAAGCGCAACCTGGGAGCCTGTTTCCCTCCCGCTCCTCGTCCTTCTTCCGCCAGATCGCGACCAGGGTTCCTTGGATCAGCTGTCAACAGAGACCGGTGTTTACGGCCCGGTGGAAGGGCGTAGGTACCAAGTACGTTCACTTACGCCTGTAGTTGTATGTTGTATCTGTAGTACATACCTCCTACCAAGAGGAAGTTAGGTTGTCTGTCTACTCGTTGGTGTGTGGATGACGGCGGTCAAAATAAAATAAACGTGGGCCATGGGAAGCAAGCAGCACACAGCCGACGAGCGTGCGTGCTCCGCTTGCTGCTGTCACTTCTCGAATTTTTCGCTCCTTTGCCTCCTGCCCGTCCGCGCCGCTCGACGCTAGCACGAAGCACCTCGCATTCTCTCCAGGCCATCCCCGGGAGACGACAGGGGTATCTGATTGAAAGAGAATCCTCCGACGACTTCGAGGGCAAGTCGACCCGCAAATTTTCTAGAACGCCGTTGGCAAATGTGATGGCCTGGGCTGAAAGAGGAATGGTACGGCCAAGGGAGGAGACATGGGCGACAAGGGGTGGTGGCGGGAAACGAGAGGAGGCACTAGTGGAAAAGAGAGCAGAGAGGAAAAAAAAAAAGAATAAAGAAAAAATACAAGCGACACATTCCTCCTCCTGCAAAAAGAAGAAAAAATCGGTCCACGAGATTGCCTCGGACCGGGGTGGAGGTGGAGGTGGTGGACGAACAGGGTCGGAGCAAGTCGAAAAGGGGAGAAACAGAACGAACACACCCTGGTCAGTCAGCGGCGTCGCTCTTCCCCCCTTCTTTCAAGAACGGTCCACTCCCTCTTTTTTCACTATCGTATCCACCCAGAACGAAGAACGGCACCCCAACCTGTAAGCTCGGTTGGGTTGGGTTGACGACGCGAAAGGCCCAGCCGACTCTGATTTGTGAATTTTTTATGCTGCGTTGCGTTCAGCAGCTAGCTGCCACTTCCGCTCCGTCCCTCCCATCATCCATGGATGGTGGTGGCTGCCCGCTCGCCGCCCGGAGATATCATGCTGATGATGAGTGTGGTCGTAGTGATGCGCGTTTTTGGTTAGAAAAATAAAGAAGAATCCAAATCAGCATGGATCGAGTCTCGCCGTTTTCTTTTGCATTCGCATGCTGCTCTGCATTGCATGGATGTATGCAAAATACAAACCGAGGGGCTTCCTGATGATCTTGATGATGAGGAGGGTCTTCGAGGGGGGGGTCTTGGAGG
>PYST01000092.1:3298-58368 GCA_003049485.1 Ophioceras dolichostomum
CCCCCCCCCCCCCTCCCCCCAAAAAAATAGAGCAATTCTGCCATCGGTAATACCCAACGAACTGATTCAATCCCCGATGACCGCCGCCATCATCTTTCTTGTCGCATGCATGAGCTGTTAGGAGAGAGCTTTGATGCGTTGTCTTGGAGCTTCGAAGGGGGCTTGAGCTGGGCTGCCAATAAGCTGCAGTGGAGCTCCAGGCGCTATCGGCGAGAGACATTGGTGGAAGCTTGCAGCGCTTCTTCTTTGGAGTCGCCCAGCATGTCTGGGCCAGCTGGGCCTCGACCCACCAGTCCGGAACAGGGGTCCTCGCTCGTTCGGATAGTCTCCCCTTCCCGTCCCTTAGTAGGAACAAGGCGGACCGAAAGTGGCGGCCTCTGGCAGATGACTACCTAGTGATCAGCATGCGATGCTCACAAGCAAGGAACCGGAGAAAAAAAATTACCTACCTAAAAAGCGGCAAAAGAGGCAAAAGCGTACCGTCAGCGTGGATGCGAGAGCATCAAAACCATGCAACCCCAAGCCAAGCTAGACAGGTCGAGAGTCATCTCCTTTGGAAACAATCTTGAGACAAGCATATTCGGTGAAAGAAATAAAAGAGAAATTTTTAGTTTTTCGCCCAGGTCGTCTTAGGACAAGGCAACCAAGCCACGCATATATACGACATTACTGAGGCCGAACCATGCACCCTTTGTTGATGCCCGACCTCCGAGTCCGCAAGCCTTGGACATCAATGCAGCCCGCGTATGTGGCATCATCGAACAGCCAACCAACCAGACAACTGCCTACCCTCGGATGTCTATTCCAGCCCATACTTTGTTTTTCCCGGCCTGAGGTCGAGGACACGCACTCAGGCAGCTCATCCAAGACAGAGTGACCTTGACAACCTGCTAGCTGAGTGAGAGCACGACCTGACCATGTATACACCACACCGGAGGAGGATCGGGAGACTCATGTCTCGAATTCTTCTACTCCCTTACAGACGGATGGATGGACAGACGGCGTGCCACGTGTCTTCACATGTCTTCAGACCGGGCAACTTGTGCATCAAAAGAATGACGCGGACAAAGGCCGGTGAGAGGCTCAACTGCGTCAGACAACAGACAGGACGATGCAGCCCCTCGAATCTCTCGGGGCAAATTACTGCTGCACTCTTGTCTGACTGCCTATGTACCTAGGTAGCTCGATGCCTCTCCAATTTTTTTTTGTCCTGCTCACCACCTCCGCTCTCTAGCCTCCTCATCCTCTCATCCTCACCTACCCTTTCCCTCTCCTCCGATCACATCTCATTCTCCGGGACTGGCCTGCCGGCAGCCGGCACCTTAAAAGGAAGGTCTCATTTCTGTTCTAGAAACACTCCGGTCAGGTACCTTCCTGCGGCCGCCTTTTCAGACCCGCATGCACGATGTTGCGATGCCGATGCAGGCACACTTCACTTGCCACGCCGGCAACAGCAGGGGTGCTGACCGCCATTTCGGTCGGCCCCCCTGTCTCGCCGGAAGGCATCTAGAAGGCGTCCGAAGGCGTCCGAAAACGGGTGGGGTGTTGATATCGAGAAAAAAACAACGGAAAAAAAAACCCAAAAGAACTCGAGATTAAGTTATTCGTAGGGCGATGTACCGTGGTCGCCGTAGTAGTAATACAGTGATTATACACACAGTGTTCCTCTCCGAGGAGGCGTGGCTTTTGATGTTGCTTCTGGTTGCTGATGAGCTGACTGGCTGCTGATTGATGACGGCGTGTCATGTTGCCGTTGGTCGAGGAAATGAAGGGGAATACATAAGAAGACTCAAAAAAGAAAAAGAGGTCGAAAGTCGAAAAGAAAATACCGCCGTGTGCCCCAGACAAAAGAGCAAGTTACCTAGAGAGATAGAGTGAAAGAGAAAAAACGAAGAGGGCGTTCTGCACCATGATGTGTGCTAGACGCTATACATGACATGACCCTAACCCTAACGCCTCGACCGCAAGGCGCTAGTTATCATCGGGATCTTGTTCGGGGGCGTCAATCCATACAGCCCGAGATAAGAAGCAAGGAGAACGAGCAGCCAGCGCGAGAACACACCTTTAGCACCACCACCACCACCGTTCTTCCGACGACCGCCGCCCAGCGTCAGCAGCAGGCCGAGCCAGTAGCTCAAACCCTTCACGATCTTGCCGTCCCGGTCGAAGTCCGGCGCGCCGCCCTGCAGGCGGTCGATGAGCTTGAGGTCCGCGAGGCGGTAGGGCATGTAGCGCACGGACAGCATGCCCTCCATCCACGCGGGGGACGTGGCGATGGTGCGCCTGTGCGAGAAGCAGTCGAAGGAGGCCCTGCCGCGGTAGGAGCCCGTCCCCGAGGTGCCCACGCCGCCGAACGCGCACGTGCCGGTCGTGATGTGCGCGAGGGAGTCGTTCAGGCTGGCGCCGCCGGACGTGACGTTGTCGATGACTAGGTACGTACAAAGTGGTACAAAGTTGGCACGGCGTCAGCGAGTCCGCAAGAGAAGAGAGCATAGAAAGAAAACGAGATTGCGAGAGAAGAGGATAGAGAGGGAGAGAGGGAGGGGGAGAGGAAGTAAGAGATTACCTTTCTTATTCTCAGCGTCCGAGCCGAAAGTATACAGCGCGAGAGGGGTCGGATCGACCTCGTTAGCGATCTTGATGGCGTCGTCAAGCCGGTCGAAGGGCAGGATGGCGAAGATGGGGCCGAACGACTCCTCGGCCACCATGGGGTCGTCCTTGGAGTCGACCAGCACGGCGGTCGGCTCCATGAACAGCGTGGCCTGCTCCATCTGGCCGCCCATAACGATCTTGCCCCTGGTCTCGTCGAGCATGCGCTTCATGCGCAGCCAGTGGCGCTCGTTGACGATGTGGCACATGTCCCCCGCGCGGGCGCCCTTGGGAAAAAAGACGTTGCGCGCGGCGTTGAGCTCGGCGATGAAAGCGTCGACCACGGAGCGCTCGACCAGGACGTAGTTCTCCGACAGGCACACCTGGCCCGCGTTCAGGGTCTTGGGCCACAGCAGCCGCTTGGCCGCGAGCTTGAGGTTCGCGTTGCGCGTGACGAAGGCCGGGTTCAGCCCGCCCAGCTCGAGCGTGACGGGCGTGAGGTGCTCGGCGGCCTTGCGGGCGATGATCTTGCCGACGGCCTGGCCGCCGGTGTAAAAGATCTTGGCCCAGCGCTCGTCCAGCAGGGCGGTCGTCTCGGGCACGGCGCCGTTGACGACCGCGAAGGCGGACCGGTCGAGCCGGTCCTCGATCAGCTGCTTCGTGACGGCCGCCGTGTGGGGCGCGCTCTCGGACGGCTTCACGACGGCGGTGCAGCCGGCGGCGATGGCGCCCACCAGGGGCTGGAGCAGCAGCTGCACGGGGTAGTTGTACGCGCCGATGATGAGGGCTGCGCCGAGGGGCTCCTTGTGGTAGCGGGTCTTGTGGACGGCGAACACGAGAGGCACCTCCAGGCGGCCGGGGTACTCGTCCTTGGCGAAGGTGTCCAGGTTCTTGAGCATGTATTGGCAGTCCCTCATGACCCAGCCGACCTCGGTGAGCATCACCTCGTACTCAGGCTTGTTGAAGTCGCGCTTCATGGCCTCAACGAGCTGGGGAGTGTAGTCCGCGAGCGCCCAGTAGAGCTTCCTCAGCTGGACTTTGCGCCACTCAAGGCTCTTGGTCTTGTTGGACCGGAACGCCGCCCGGACCTTCTCGCAGATCTGCGGGATGGTGCTGACCTCAGTGGCCTCGAAGGCAGGGAGGACCACGGCGGTGGTGGCGACATCATTGGTGGGAGCGGGTGACTTGGCGGAAGACATCTTGAAAGACCTCTTCTTGCCTTGGTACGATCTCTGTGTGATTTTCCGGGACCAGGTCGTGGAATGACTATCAGGTATGAAGACTGAGAGATATTGGAGGGAACAAAGGGAGGATGTGGGTTTTCAGAAGGCGGGGAGATGTGGATGACCGGCTAGCAGGTGTCCTTCAAAGCGGTCCGCTGCTTGTCATTCGGGATGGTGGTGCAAACCTTGACGTCAGCTACCATGTACCTCAGCAACCAGGAAGGTACGTTGTAGGTTCGCAGTAATCCGGGGTTCCAGTCACTTGGATTGTTTGTGTGATGCCAATGCTTTCGTGAGGGGGAATGACGGTCGCTGTGAAAACGACTGTTGAAAACCTGGAAGAGCCAGAAGCACGGAAGTTATTCACCACCCGTCGAGGGTGAGTTCACACGACTGAGTGCAAGACGAGGTGAGGGATGAACCGACTTGTCAGATACGAATATTAAAATCATTAGTCCGCAGTGAAGCAGGCAGTGAATAGAAGACAGGCCGGCTCCGAACAGAGATCGGGCGACATGGAATAGATGGGATAGGAAGGGAGAGAGTCCCCCGGCAGCGAACAACCGCATGTGATGGCTCAACACGCTCTGTTCGCTGTGGTGATGATCCTGGTTGGTACAAGGACTATCCCCGTTGGCTTTGGTAACACCCCGAGCCCGATTACCCCACACCAGGGTACCTCGGCTCGTCAGGGATGGTTCCATCTAATACATTTGGGTGGCACTTGCATTCGCACTTGGAACTTCGGAAATGGCGAATACAAAGAAAGATATCCTTGAGCCTACCTCATTTGGTCTACTCGATGAGATCTCTACGAGACGGAAGCCGATTCCAGAGGAACATGGATAAGATCGACGGAAGGAGCAATATCTGGGGTAAGTGGCAGCAGCCGTTAACGGCCGGCAAGTCCCGCTCCCTTTAGTGCCCAAGAAATGTCAGCCGCCACCTCGCCAGTCGGTTGAGTCGGTTGGGGACACACGTAAACACGTAAAAACAAGAACCTCTCTGGAACACTCGGTCAGATTCCAAAATCCTCCACTGGGTTTCCCAGGGAAGACATGCCAAGTGTATGTCATCCTGTATCGCACATGTAGTATGCGAATAGGCAGTTTTTGCTCTGGCTTTTCAGGACAGGAACGTGGCATTGCCTGGGTAGATCAGGACACGCCGACTCTTTCTATACATGATATACATTTCCACCTCGGTAGGTTGTTAATTTACAAGACAAGATGCCCATAGCCTATCCAGTCGCTACCCCGACGTCTCGGCGGCTCGGCTGGCTCTGTATCACGGTCGCGCTCACCGGGGACTGCGCAGGTGCGATAATGAGTTTCGGTTGTCCGCCGCTAACATGTTAATACTCTCCTCAGCGCTTGCCTCAAGAGCCACATCCGCAGGGGTTGGGCCGAGGGCTGCCTTGATCCTCTCCCTCCCGTCAACGAGCTGGCCCGCCGCCTTCTTTGCCATGTCCAGATCATAGGACGATTGGCGCAGCCTGGCCAGATGCTCTCGCCTCTTGTTGGTCAGCCGCCATGTAGGGGGGAACTTGGGCTTCACGGTGGAGGTGTAGTGCCGTGTATCCAGGGGTATGTCTTCGAAAGTGTCGGTCGGGTCCTACGGTGGAGCAACACCACAGTTAGCACATTTGCCAATGGAGGGGGTAAGATATACCGGCCATCTCCGTGTCCATGGAGAGAGGGAAATGCGTAGAGAAGAATCTCACCTTGGCCTCAGCAACAAGTTTGGCTATCAGGTCACCAAGGTACCGCTTGTTCTGCGCCGGATGCTCGAAGTTCTCGCAGCTCATCTTGATCGTTTCCTTGCCCGGGTTGTATCTTGTGCCGACGAGCTTCATCAGCTTCGACTTCTGCACGTCCGTGAGAGGCAGATCATGCGGACTGAACTCGACCACGACCTTCTTCTCGGCCGGGTGGAACTCGCCCATGTAGCTGGTGTAGCGCCATCGCAGCGGCAGCGCGTTGGTTGGTGGCTCGAAGGTCTTTGCGAATTCTGCAAGCGCGAAGAAGGTGATAGTGCAAAGGTTAGCTATTTGCCAGAACGGGACAGAAGGTTATAATGGGAACAAACGGAGCTGGCTTACTGGCTAGCAAAGGCATTTCCCACATGGCTAAGCGCGCGTATTCTCGCATCTCGCGGTGCTCCTCGAGCTTCGCGTGAGCCATGGCCATCATGTCGTCCTCCTGGAACTCGTCGTCCTGGTCGGTCTCCTCCACCATCAAGTCTTCGTCCCATTCGCCTTCGTTCCAGAACGGATTGCGGTTCTTAAGGACTGGTGCCATGCTCGCGGTCTCGGCTTCCTGGAACTCGGCCATCGCCTTCTTGTCGGCCTTGGAGATTTCGGCGATCTCTTCGGGGCTGAATTTCCCCCAGATCTCAGACTCCTCCTCGGTCATCTCCCCCTTCATGAGCCTGGACCAGTGAGGAAGGTCGTCTTCAAGGTCCATCTGTCTGATAGCGTCCTTCTCCTCCATGGAGTACCTCTTCCAGGCCCTTTTCGTGGATAGATCGTCGACGTCATCATCGTCCTTTCCGTCATTCGAGTTCCGCGGCACCGTCAAAGAGAGAGAGCGGCGCACCGCGGCCCGCACCGAAGGGTGGAAAGTCAGTGTCGCTGAGACGGCTGCTCTCGTCGTCGAAGCTCCGAGTCCTGAATAACTTCTCCTCCCAGCGGCACGCACGCACCACCTCAAAGAATTTGCAGCCGCCGCCATTCTCAGCGGGTCAGGAAATGCATTACCCGAAGAGGTGGTGAATTAATCCCAACTTCTTCAATCGGTTCTTGTCGTCTGGCGAATCCTCGACCTCCGCAAAATTACCAGCCAAGTCGGGAATTTCTCTTCGAGCAAGACCACACCAGAAAAAGATCCCGGTCCGAATTCTGCATGGACAACAAGGGTCCTCCCAATTCCTGCCTCCCAAATCTCACCGCCTTCTTATCAGCCCCATTCTGCCGGCGCGCATTCGCGATAAAGCAGAGTGATGATTGATGATGCAGGCCCCCGACGATCATCATCACCACTTACCTTCCTTTTTTCCTATTCCTCCTCCTGTCGACCAGAGTGAAACGACGACAACCGACACAGTTGAGGGAGTCGGCATCACGGGCGATGTCGTTGAGCGGCTCGATCGACTCCGCCACGAGTCCGCCGCATCCGCCGACACCGCCGACTTGCGGGAGAGCCTGGCTCTTTCGTACCACATCTGTCGCCTGAAGCTCCAGCGCCTGCACCAGCTGAACCGCGAGGGCAGCTTGCCGCGTGCCTCGGACAAGATTGTGAACCAGGACCGCTTCCGCATATCTGGTTTGTACCACTCGTTCAATAACAGCAACACCAGAATCACAGGAAACTACGACCAGGTGGCCAACCCGGGCAACCTGGGTACTGTCAATTACGAAGGCCAGGCCAAGCAGAACTTGAACAGTCACATGCTGAGGCGGCCCCACGACGACGAATTCCAGGACCCCTTCTCCGTGCACTTCTCCCTCAAGCAGCAGCAGCAGCAGCAGCAGACACAGCACTTCGCCATGGTCGACACGGCCCCGCTCCAGGCGGAAGCCACCAACCCGCAACTGCCACGCCGGGCGTTCGTCTCGGTCGGCGCCACTGCGGGCTTCCGCAAGCTGCTCGACGCGGTCCTGGAGCCGGCGTTCCTCCGCTGGATGCGGGAGTACGGCTTCGTCCAGATCGACGTGCAGTGCGGGCCGGACGAGCATTGGTTCCGCGATCGCCTCGCGGCCGGCATCCCCGGTGGCGTCGGTCAGGTCTACGGAATCGCGTTCAATTGCTTTGCGTACACCACCCGCATGCACGAGCACATCCTGCCCTGTCGACCCGTGGCCGGCAAGCAGAATGCCGGTATCGTCATTTCTCATGCTGGTAAGTGCGACGACGCAACCGACTTCATCTGTCTTCTCCGAGTCGGAAGGGACCAGGTGCATGGCAGCTGACTTTGAGATCTCTTCCACCTTTTTTTCCCCAGGAGCCGGTACGGCGATCGAGGTGTCTCGCTGTGGCGTGCCTTTAGTCCTGGTCCCCAACCCTGGCCTCCTGGGCAACCACCAGCTTGAGCTTGCGCAGCACCTTGACGACGAGAACTGGGCCGTCAACGCCAAACTTGAGTAAGAACCCACCCTCATCCGTCCAGCCCCACCGTCCCGGTATTGTCTCGGTCGTCGTCTCGGTCGTCGTCTCGGTATGCCAATACTGTTACCTACCTAACCTACGTGTACCCGTTTCCAGCGGTCTCGCCGCAGCAGTCCGCGACGCCCACAGGCGCGCCTTCGCCGGCGGTCTCGCCGACCAGGATCCCAACGTCCTAACCAACCAGGTGTTTCCACTCCCGGACCACCAGCGAGTCACCGTCCTGGACTGGACGGCCCTGTCGTGCTATCCGGGTGCTCTTCCCCAGGCCGCGGGCGTGGTAGGCGGAAGCGGAGGCGCTCTCGAAGGCGCCGGCGGAGGCCCCTCCCAGTTCCTCCCTGGCATCCCGTCTGCCCTGCGACGAAGCAACTACCCTCCCGGTCCGCATTATGACAAGGTCGTGGAGGACAACAACAAGATGTGTAAGCTTTTATCGTTACTTTCTGTTTCTTGTCGCCTCGTGCTCTCTTCTTCAAGCTCCGAAACTAAAAAACAACTAACATCTCGGCATAGACCTCGACTAGCAAGACTCCGAGACAGGTGTACGGCCCACGGCCTACGGCTCGCGTCTAACCCCCTCATTGTAACTCAGTGCGTGCCCCCTTCTGGTCCTCTTTCTAGACTGGCTGGACCCCGAGTAATGAGAGGATTGCTCTGTTCCCACCAATGGGTGGTGTCCTTCACCCATCCTACAGCTTGGAATGTCCCAGCTACCTTACCTCGTGACCGATCCCCCCTTGCTTTTTCTTTCCTTTTTTTTGTTCTCTGCGCTGAGTTCTCATCTCATCTACAGACAAGAGAGGAGGATCTCCCCTTCCTCTCTTGACTTAATAAGTACGAACTGATGATGAAAAGAGTTTTGAGTCTCACGACGATCTGGAATGGCATTGGGAATTTGTTTCTAGTTGCATTCGGCGTTAGGTCGCAGGAAAAGCCTCCTTTGGTACCGACTAGGCACGAACATAGACTTCCCGCGTGGTATCGAGGTACTGAACATTGGTCTGGCTTAGTTAGTGCCTGTACCTACCGTTCCATAGCCATAACGAAAAGTTGCCTTCAGTCTCTCTCTCCTACGGTCCAAATCTCCCGGTGGTTGGCAGGCCATCTTTTGTGGTGGTTGTGCAATACGAGCTCCCGGTTCTCACCTATACTTCCCTAATGGCAACGAATCTTCCGGAATGCGCGCTGTATTTTTGATCGTTTCTCATCGCCTTCGTCTTCATATAACTAAGGCAACCCATGCAAAACAGCATCTCGCCACCAACCAACGCCACTCCGTGCTCTCCTCTCACTCCCGTATCGCCCACTCCGCCGTCAATACACACGTAAATGCTCATCATTGCAAGCCCGAAACCCCCCAAATCTTAACCGCAGCATCCGCCCCAACAGAAGCCACCTTTCCGCTCCCTTCGACCCAACACACGGCGTTCACACCATCCTTGTGCGCATTCAGCGCCTTCACCCTGCTCCCGGGCTTCGCCAGGCTCCACACAAACACGTTCGTGTCCAGCGCGCCGCTGACGGCGTGCGTGCCCGCCGCGTTCCAGCACACGGACGACACACGCGCCGTGTGCGCCGACCACCGGTCCGTGAGCTGGGCCCAGTTGCCGCCAACGGAGTACGTACAGATCCTGCCCGCGGACCCGCCGACCGCCAGCGACTTGCCGTCTGGGGAGAAGGCGAGCGCCGTGACGCTCGGCCCGGGAGGCTGCTGGATGACGGTCACTTCCGAGAGGGAGCTGCTGGAGGAGTCGACCTGGTACATGACGACCGAGTTCTTGTCGGTGCCGACGGCGACGAGGCTGCCGTGCGCCGCCACCGCGGTGGGCGGGTCCTTGGTCGTCAGCTGGCCAACCTGCTTGTCGTCCTTGTAGACGGCGATGCCGTCGGCCAGCGCCACGACGACGCGCCCGCCGGCCGCGGCGGCCAGGCCCTTGGGCTGCGAGGCCAGCGCAACGGACGAGCCCGTGAACGTGTTGGCGGCCTCGTCCACGCTGCGCAGGTGGTCGTCCCAGCCGACGCTGTAAGTCCTGCCGCTGCCGCTGCCGACACCCGCGAAGGCCGTCACCTGATTCGAGTGCGTCTTCCCGTCGACCACCTCGGCCAGCCCCTTGGCGAGGTCCCACCGGCACACCCTGCCGTCGAAGCTGCCGGTCCACACGCCCGTGCCGGCCGCGTTGGTGGTCATGGCCGTGATGCTCTTGTTGTGGCCCTGCACCACGCGCACCGGCTTGTCGCTGCCCTCGACCAGGTAGTTCAGGTCGCCCGACAGGCTGAGCGAGATGATCAGCCCGTCCTTCCGGTTCGCCGGCCACGCCACGCCGACCTGCTGGTCCGGCACGCTGGCCACGCCGTCTTCGGGGCCCAGCCGCCAGGTGCGCGAGACCTTTCCGGACCCGACGTCCCACGCACGCACGGTCTGGTCGGCGCTCGCGCTGACGAGCCGCTTAGAATCGGGCGAAAACGCGAGTGCGAGGATGCTGCCCGTGTGTTTCTCCCCGGCACCACCACCACCGAGCTCCCCCTTCGGCTCGCCCGTCTTGCCGTCGTACAGCTGGATGCGCCTGTCGGCGCCAGCGGTGGCCATCGTGCTGCCGTCGGGCGAGAAGGCCGTGGCCAGCACGAAGCCCTGGTGGCGGTCCGAGTTCTTGCTCGCGAACTTGAAGGGCGCGCCGTGGAGGAAGCACATGGAGCCGTCGTCGGACACGGTCGCCGCGCGCAGGGGGCGCGACTGCCGGATCGCCACCGCATTGATCACCTTGGAGTGGCCCGAGATTTCGCCCACGCTATTGCCCGAGTCGGCGGTGATGCAGTGGCCGAACCGCTCGCGGCCGTCGCCCACCGCGATGATGCGCTGCGAGTCGCCGTCCCATGCTATGTCGTTGATGCGGCCCGAGATGATGGGGTATTCGCCTGTTGCGCCGGAGATGAGATTTGCTTGTTAGCTACCTAGGTGTTTCCGTACGTCGACCGCGGCAGAGCAGACATCAGACGCAGCCCCATAGGTAAGGTAGGTTAGGTAGGGAACCACGCAGACCTTTCGTATTGACGCATTCTACTGCATCCCACACTCTAACCTGACCAGAGACATCACCGCTCGCAATGTAGAAGCCGCTGGGGGCGAATCGGGCGACGGTCGTCTGCACGGTGTGCCCAGTGTACTGCTTGGCGTTTTCAGGGTTGTCGATCGACCGTACGAAGATGGATTTGCCGGACTGGTAAGCCGTAGACGTTAGCAGAGCGCCATGCGATGTAGGTCATATCGGCCCGCCTTTCGGTGGGGTTTCAACAAGAGAGAACCGGAGTAGATATACCGCGTATGCTATCCTCTCGCCTTTGCTATCGCACGATATATGCGTCGGCTGGCCCCGGGTGGTTCCAGGAGTCGCTGCGAGAATCTTCTCAATGGTGATGGACATCGTGCTCGTGATACAGCTACCTGTAGGTGCTTGCTTCTCTGCTTGTATCTGGTGTAGACTCAAATTCTGGGCAAAGGGATGTGTTGGAGAGATTAGGTCCAGATGAGGGAAATCAAAAGACAATTCCACGACGGTTAGATCAAACCAGCCAGCTAATGAGGAAAAGCAAAACACCCTGCCTGCTGTTGTTATGCTGCCGCCTGATGCTCGGTTGAAACAAGTGAGGTGAAGCTCCCAGCGACACGTAGGAATGGAGGGGTTCGCGGGGGCGCATGCTGCGACGTAATGCGACCCCACTTACAGGGACTCTCCAGTGCGGAGGTACGGCCCCACACGGCCCCGGCACGAACCCTGAACCGGCATGCACTCCGCAAAGGCGACTCTGAAGACAGGATATAATCACATTGGTAAATTATCTTAGCTAGTGGTAATCTGTCCATATTGGGCTGATAGGTGGTAGCTCGCTAGTCGGTACAGCGCAGCTATTCCCTACTATCAAGGACCGGCAGGTCTCACGTCTACTCCCTTGGCCCCTGGTCCTTTCCTCGATCATGACAGTCTGTTTCACAGCCTTCTCTGATTGATGATACCTTTTAGCTCTCTCACTTCTTTCATCGATACCTTGTTTTTGGTGGCTTTTTTTAAGGGAAGGGGAGGGGTGAGACAACGAAGAGTCCCCAACAGATTCCTTGGACAGGCCACAGCCAAGCCAAGTATGGACCTGGGTAATACTCGGTCCCTGGCCAAGATTGGCGAGGCAATCAGGCCCATGTCTTCTTGAACTTCTCGTCGAACTCCTCCTGGAGTTTCGAGAAAGCTCTGAAAACTTGCGCCAGGCTCTGGCCATGATCTTCGACCCAAGTCTTCGGAGCTGATGGAGTGTGACTCTGTGCCTTGTCTTTCTCCACCTCATCCTTCTGCTGCTCCTCATTGCTAGGACTGTTGTCATCGCCGTGGTCGAGGTCGTCATCCCATGAATCCGCCACCTTCTTCTTCTTCGCCTTCTTGTTCAACTTGAGCTGCTTGGCAGCGGAGCTGGCCCCAGGCAGCCGGTTCTCCTTTCCCACGGCGGCACCTTCCCCCTCAAGCTCATCATCGCCACTACCATCGAGAGGTCCACCAAACATCTCCTCCTCCATTCGATCAGCCACGTCTTGCACATCAATCATGTCGCCGGCGTCGTTGCCAGCGGCAGCCGCCTCGAGATCGAGGAGTTGCCAGAGGCTCGCGACGATAGTGGCGAGGATGAGCGAGAAGTCCTTGAGCAGGAACCACACGTCCCGGTCCTTGATGCCGTTGCCGTCCACCAGGGCCTTCGTGCTGCCGTGCTTGTAGAAGTCGTACAGGTACGCGTTCCAGGGCACCCCGTCAGTGTCCTCCGGGTAGATGGGGGTGTAGGGCACCGCGGACTCCTCGAGGAACACGCCGGCGCGCACGGTGGAGCACAGCTCGCGAATGGAGGCGAACGAGTCTGTGAGGCCTGAGAGGGCGGCGAAGGGGGAGCGCAGCTCGGGGCTCGGGCCGGGGCCGACTCCTCCTAACAAACTCGCGACGACAGCCGAGGTCTCTTGCTGTGGCTGGTAGTTGCTTACGATGTTTTCAGCGGCACCCACTCGATGCTTCGTGAATGGGAGTTCACAGTCGGGTTTATCTGACAGATGCTGTCGGACGAAGGACTGCACGTAGTTTTTGAATATCTCAAGTGTCTCCTGGTTGTGTTGCTGGAGCACGGCGTGCGCATCCTTGGGGAGGGTCGGAAGCAGGACGATTGAAGTAGACTTGGCCACCACCCCCTTCCGCCAGGTTTCGTCCTTGTACCTGACACAAGGAATCCTGCCAAAGAGATGAGAGAGGACCAGCATGATGTCGAGAAGCACCTTGCTTGGATTGGAGTCAATACCAGCGCAGAGTTTGTGGAAGTAGCCCGCTTTCATGAGGGAATGGAAGGCGAACACAGCATTCTCCGTGAAGTAGAGGTGGCACACGAGGCCAGAGAAGTTCAGCGGGGCGCCCGCTTCTGACAGTAGCTGCTGCCTCCGGAGGTATTCGACAGAGAACCGGAGGTGGTGCTTGATGGCCATCTCTCCCGCCGGGCCGCCGAGGTACAGTCGCGTCTGGGAGAGCAGTGACTGGGCCATGTTTGCCACGAAGTTTCCGTTCTGTGTATGGTGGCTCAGCGAGAGAAGGCGGAGGACGAGCGAGGTCGACAGGGGGAAGTGACCCCGGAGGTCTGGGAGCTTCGACGACATGATTTCGAATACCCTCTGAGGGGGGAGTGTGAAGACGACATTTCCTAGAAGATCAAAGCCTCGGCGACCCGCACGGCCGGAAGACTGTCGGTAGTTGAGCGCCGACAGGAAAACGGAATCGCCGGAGAAGACGACCGTCCTACACGGGACGTTGATCCCGAGAGCCAGAGTGCCCGTGGCGACGACGACGGTCAGGAAGCCCTTCCGGCAGAGCATCTCGACGGCTTGACGATATCGCAGCGCCATGCCCGCGTGATGGACGCCAAGTCCCCTTTGGAGCCCGGCGATGTAACGCGGATCAATCTTTGTCCACTTGAGACCGTCAACTATCTCCTGCAGTTCTGAAGGCCGAAGCTTCTTTGGATCAGCAAAGCTGAATTGTTCCAGCGGTGCGTCCGGGTCGAATGACTCCCACGTGCTAGCCTCCACTTCAGCCTTCTCGCGAACAGCGTCGGCTTTGGACATTGGGGTCCCTGAAGAAGCCTTGGATGATTTCTTGCTCTCCGATTTTTTGAAGGCTTTGTAATCGTCCATCGTCCTCTTCCACTCCCCGCCGCCCTCCTTCCAGTTCTCCTCCGCCGTCTCGAGTTGGCCCAGGACGCTGAACATGATATTTTCGCATGCTACTCGATCATAGTTGAACACAATTGCCGGTAAACCGCCATGCTGATGTAGATCGAGGAGAAGTGGGAAGTGGTCCTCCAGCGTGAAGGCCCTTTCGTGGCTCCCGCTTCCGCATTGCACCCAAGAGGTGTCCTCAGCATCATGGGCATGGCCGAGGTGGGCCCTCAGTTCCTGCTGGACCCTGCGGAATGGCGAGTCCCCATCGCTCATCCACTCCAGTAGGCGGGACTTGAGCGCTGATTCCCAGCGCAAGACGTCCGATTTCTTGATGACAACGGGCAGCGACTTCTCGGGGCTTAACTCTGCATCGATGGGGAAAGCTTCCGTCTGGAACTTCGTCATCAACTTCCAAAGTACCAGGCAGTCTCTCGGCTCCAGAGTGATGTCCTCCAGAGTACCACGGTGGACGTTCACGATACTAGCGACAGGGTTCACGGCAGAAAAGGGGCACTGGCGGTCCTCGCCGCCGTCCAGGCCAGGAACTCGGAGGGCGCCGCTGGGCTTCAGCCCCTGAAAAGGCGCCCTAGTGGCAGGAATGGCAGACGGGCTGTACACGTACTTGCGCAGGTCCGAGTACCGCGCAGAGTGAACGATGGTCTCGAGCTCGAGACCCTTGAACCTCTGCGAGCCTTCGAGCCAGTCCCTGAACTCATCGGGGTTCCCCACCGTCGCAGACAGGGCAATGATGGGACAAGGCGCCATTAGGAGCAGTTGTTCCCAGACAATCCCGTCTTCCGCCTGGCCGATGCAATGAACTTCGTCAAAGATGATCCGCTTGATTCGGCTGGACCACGAGTTCTCCCGTGATGCTGTCGAGGCCGAGAGTAGCATGATCTGCAGGATGTGGGGGACCGTCACGAGGACCTGGCAGCCCGTCGGGTTGTTGATGCGATAGTCCCTGGAATGGATAGCCCAGACGGACCTCCCGTCCTGGCGGTAAGATTTCGCGAATCTGGCCTGTACCTCCGCGGCGATCTGGTTGACCAGAGCCTTCGTCGGGGCGACATAGACCAAAACGTCGTCATCGCTCGCCTTCATCACCTTCTTCATCGCGTAGAAGGAGATGAACGTCTTGCCGGCTGAGGTCGGCGCTACAACGAAGAGGCTCTTGTCGGCGTCGGTGGCATCCAGCACCTGCCTCTGCCAGGCGTCTGGATGAAATGGCACCCGAGGATCCGGCCTCGAATCGAAGCCGCGCTCCATATACGGTCCGCAGCTCTCGAGTTGAAACTGTCGAATGTCTGGTATCGGACTGTCCGAAGTTTTCGAGAGTGCTCTTCGGAAGGGAAGTGCCTTGTTGTCCTTGGATGGCTGAGAGACTTTCTCCAGAGGCAGATGGAGAACTTGCGCAAACCGCCTCAGCTCCGCGGCGTATGACTGTGGGAGTCTCTCTGAATCGATGCTCACGATCCGCTTGAAGATGATTGGTAGCACATCTAAGATACGACGAAAAGAAGTTAGGATTGTTAGCATATAAAGAGACATTTCAAACTGCGACCGAAGGTTGGTCGTCTCACCTGCTCTCTTGCAATCTATGCTAGGCTGACTGAGCATGAAAGCGAGGATGTTGCAAATGTAGAGAGAAACCTCGGCCCCGATGATGTCTTGGTCATCAACTGTGAGCCCGGATTCGTATTGGCTCGCCAACGTGTAGCGCTTCATGAGATCGGCCTCGTCCTCAAATCTTGCCAACTTGGTGCTCCAGCTCTCAACCAAATCCGAGGTCTTGAGCGCCAACTTGCCGGCCTTGAGGGATCGTGCTTCCTCTAGAGCCTTTTGGATGCCACTCGCGCCATTCTTCTTCTGCTTGGACTTCTTGGCGGCCGTTTTCTCCTTCAATGTCGCCTTCCAGCCAGGCGCAGCCTGAGAAGGAGCTCCTTGGGCAGGTACAGACTGTTGAGGCACCACGATGGTCTCCGGCTTAATGATCTTGCCGGAGGCGTTCGAGAGACTCGCCGAATAGGCGATCGTGGCAGCCATGAGTCTCTGGTTTGCCCTTCTGACGAAGAAAGGTAGTGACTTTGCGGCACCCTTGGAGTCAAACGGCCTATTGACGTGCCAATGCTTTAGGTCCTCGAAGATCGTCGATGGAAGGGTCGTGACCATCGCGGGGAGAGGTTTCAGCTTGACGCTCTGGAAGAAGTCATCCAAGATTGGGTGACTGAATGGCAGGACCGACGTCTCGCCATCAGAGAGGTGATGACCGCCAAGGCCAGGGAGCACTTTTGTGCTATCCGGCTTCGGCAGCAGGTCAGTGAGGTAAATGCCGACAGACTTGTGAACTCGGTCAGCTAGCTGCGACACTTCTGAGGCCAGACTTGCGGGAATCACGATCGATTCGAGCTTGGAGACGATGCAGTAAAACACCCGGCCATCCACCATGTCGAAGAGGTCCCACTTGAGCACGGCGAAGTCGGTCATGGCCGGCAATGCCCAGTCCCGGATGATATCGAGACAGCTGAGGAGGAAGGAGTGGAGGAACTCCTCGCCCTTGGAATCAACAGTGGCGAGTTCGATGGAAGATCGCTGAATAAGTTTGCTGTGTCTCAGAAATACGAGATGCAGCAGCAGGGCCGCGATGAAGCGTCTGTCAGTCGGCAATGTGGGCGATGTGCCAAGCATGCGGAACAGTGCTCCCATCGCCAGAGCCTCCCTTCCACTCGGAGTGCCGCTGCCTTCACAGCAACTCAGCAACGAGTATGGTGGCCACTTCCAATCAGTCGTGGGGGACCTCGCCGGGTAGTCCTTTGCAGGTAAGCGCTTGCATGCCAGAGAGGGGGAGAAGACAGTCGTGCGAATCTATAGTGAAGCTGGCAGTTAGCGCGAGCGGAACTGGAAATACTGGAAATATTGAGAAAGGGCTGAGTTAAAACTCGCCTTTGAGCTTGAGATCTCGACATCGTCGAGCAGCGCAATGCTGTATCCAATCTGATTCAGGTCGCGCATAATTTCCAGGCTCTGAATGAATCGCTCGTCGGACTTCCGGGCCGAAAACATCCGTCCGTCGGACACCAGAAAGAACTGGACGGCATTTGCGTCAAGATACTCGCGAAAACGAGAGCAGTCGACACTCTGGAACTGGTGGGAAATGGCTGGGCGCGACTGTCCA
Source organism: Ophioceras dolichostomum (assembly GCA_003049485.1). Lineage (NCBI taxonomy): Eukaryota > Fungi > Ascomycota > Sordariomycetes > Magnaporthales > Ophioceraceae > Ophioceras > Ophioceras dolichostomum. The sequence goes on from PYST01000092.1 coordinate 20,675, forward strand.
TCGATGCCGCGGCGGAGATGTTCGACCAAGATAGCGCGAGTCACCTTGTATTTGATCACGTCTATGTCGCGTACGTCGACCGGGACGCAATGCGCTTCGTGGCTCGTGAACCAAAGCACGTGGAACTGGCATCCTCGTTGCTCCAGTTCGTTCAGGAACTTCTCCACGGCGTAAACGGCATGAGCGAGCTGAAAGCCAGCTGTGCACGACGAGGAAAAGCTGTCAATGACGGCTGTAAAGGGGAGTAGGTAATCGGGGAGTAAAAGCAGGGCTAAGGGACGACGCGATATCCGGACCAGAAGTAAGTTCGCTAGAAATATAAATACGTACAATGGTAGTCGACCTTCGCTCGTGATAGGCAGTACGCCATTAGCTGGTCTCCGTGAATCGCGAACAGCTCCTTTCCGGCGTAGTCGCCGACGAGATCGACCTTGAGCCCAGAGAGGCGCTCGTACCAGAGGCGAGGGTCTGAGGAGGAATCCTCATGGGCCTCCATGGCGCCCATGAGCGACCGTGGCTCGAAATGCTGGCCGCTTGGCGAGATATCGGGGCCAAGAAGTGAGACCCGGACACAAAAGATACACTCCCAAGAAGCAGGTAGGCTGATCACAGAAGGAAAAACAGAGGGCGGAAATCAATCTGAACGATCGCTGAACACTGGACAGAGGAAGTGCTCGACGATTGCGAATGTTGCCTCAGGTCGGTTGAGTAGCAGATGGCAGGTGGCTGTGGAAGAAAGTGAATGTCGGCGGCATCGGGCCAGATTTACAGAGGACATACAAAGTAATCCGCTTTCATTCCGTTTGCACGATGGGAAACGCACGCATCCGACGTTTATCCATCCGTTCCCATGAGGCAACCGCCTCACTTGATGCCGGTTGGCCCCTGTCAAAGGGGAAATTTGGTTGACTATCGGATTAGCAAACGTATATATAACAGAAAACAAAACCAAATATGGCGTAAGAAGTAACATGTCGGACAAACGAGGCATCACTGGAAGCCGAACAGGTACAAAACTTTTAGTAGGAGCTCCATAGGGACGCTCCTTGGGGGCAACCTCATATCAGCGCTTCCGAGGAGTCATAGAAAGGGGGTACACAAACCCCGGTTATTTGGATCGAACTGCCCGTTTGTCAGCTTTTCCTGATCTGGTGTGGTGAGAGAGGCCCTCCTATTCTCTCCTGCTCTGGAAACGCGGGAGGCCCGCCTCCCCCGGACGCTCAAGACAGAGGCTGATGATCAGGTGGCCATTGATGAGCGAAGTGACAGCGTGAAAGCGTCACCAGCTCTGTCCACTTGCGCCATCTGCACGCGTCCATTGCATATATCTTGAGGTGTTCATGTCGCCGTCCACACAGTCATATTATCTTCTCAGCAATGGGACAGAAGGGATGACAAGGGAAGGAGCAAGGCTATGTATGAAGCCAGCCACACAGCCTCGGCTGGAATGGACGGTTTAAACAGGGGCACCATCCCTGGTAACTAAAACTCGAGAGGGTGGGCCAGGGTCACGTGTTTTATCTTATCGGGAGGCGCCGAAGCCAAGCCAGTCGCGCTCACATTCTGTCGCGATAGAACCCTGCTTGCCTCGCCTCGTCTCCAGGTAAGATTTCTCTCGATTCGAAGCCTTGCCGCCCGTAGCCTCAACGAACTCCCACCAACAAGGCCGACCTTGAGAATTGGTGGTGCGATTGACCGACTGAGTAAGTTAACTGTCAGTTCAGCCCTCTTTTCGCCCGCCCTGATGCGTCAGCGTTCCAATAAACAGGGCCCTTCGGCGCTCCAACAGGCTTTGTTAGGCAGATTCACCCTCCTCTTTGGGATGCGATTTCGACGTTGATCTAACAGCAAACACCGAATTCTGCGGAAAACGCTCTCGCTAGGATCCCTGTGCCCCCTCGACTCTAGCCACCGTCGAATTCGCCCGATATTCTACGAACATGGCGGACACGGCTATCAAAGACGATAGTGTGGTCGACGACCACAAGGAGACCCAGAACCATACTGGTGGCACTGGCGTCAACGGCGGCGAAGATGGAAATGACGAAGTATGACAGCCCGCCCCGCCCCAGTTTCTTGGCTCTATACCTGGCATTCGCGCTTCCAGGTGCATACACCTCGCTTGAATTTGCGCATTATGCTGACGACGGCACCTCGGGGTTCTTCTAGGAGGAGATTTCGGCGATGAAGAAGCGAGTGGCCGAAATGGAGGAAGAAGCAGCGAAGCTCAGGGAGATGCAGGCGAGCCTGGACCATCAGACCCAGGAGCTGTCCGAGAGCAAGGATGATGTCGACAGTCGTAGTATTTTCGTTGGGAACGTCGACTACTCTGCGTCGCCCGAGGAGATCCAGGCCCACTTTCAGAGTTGCGGCTCGATCAACCGGGTCACCATCCTCCTCGACAAGTTCACAGGTCATCCGAAGGGGTACGCCGTGCCATACCTACCTACCTACCTACCTGCCTTAGGTAGCTAACTTAGTTGCAACGCAACGTTGTCTCTGAGCGAGTCCCGTGTCCTTGTCCGTATGCTGACACGAACCGCCACTCCGATTTCCAGTTACGCATATGTCGAATTTACGGAACCGAGCCTAGTTGCCCAGGCTCTGGTTCTGAATGAGAGCTTGTTTAAAGGTCGCAACATTAAGGTATGTATCATTGCCTACCGACCCACCTGTGCCCTGTGTTCAATGGCTCACCGTGCTCTTCTTCATTTCTTCGCCTCGCTATAGGTTGTCCCTAAGCGAACAAATCTCCCTGGTATGAGCCGAGGGCGCGGGAGGGGTCGCGGCGGCCGTGGTATGTTCGGCGGTCGTGGCGGGTATATGCCCAGGGGAGGCTACCGTGGCGGCTATCGCGGTCGCGGCCGGGGGTTCACACCCTACTGAGGTGAGGCGGCGAGGAGTCCGTCAGCGGCCGTTTGTTGCTGCTGCCCACCTCCCTACCCACCCGACCTCCCGTGCCTCCAAACCGGCCGGACTTCCTCCTCCCAGGCCGGGCCGCAGTCCTTTTTGACATCTTCGGACTGAGGCTGGCTTTTATGTTTCTTCCTATAAAGAGTTTGACGAGTCGCATTGCAAAACTTTGTTCTTCTTGCAGTGCACGATAGATCAAAATCTCAAAAATCTTCACCTTTACATATTGAGAAAGAGGCGGACAGAAGGGCAAATACCGACCTTCTTTTGTGTGGCGTCAAGGGGGGAAAAGGGAACATCCCGGTCGGTCGGGTTCGTTTGACAGTTTGGACTAATAAGCACGAATTTCAAAAAGACTGGCATTCTTTTACTTGCGCCAGTATTCGCATTCTGCAATGAGCCGTCGGGACGGGAGCCGGGCCTTTTTCTAGGCTGGAGCAGGGTCTCCTCGAGCCGGCGGAAGGTGTCGCTGGGAATTTGCGATGAGCGCCGAGAGAGATTGGTCGCTTGACTCGGTACCTTGCCTACTATAGGTGCCTTGAAGTAGGAATCGCGCAAAATACCTGCCTGCAGCACACTGGGACACAAGATGGGTCGTACTCGGTAGTAGGGTGTGAAGAGGTGACCGGTAGTGTATGTAGGATATGTAGGTTGTCCAGTCGTGATGAGAGGCGAGCCAGCGTCGTGCGGGCACACCTCACATTTTGTTGCCAGAAATAGCCGACCCGGAATCCTCCCTCCCCTCACAAATGATATTGGGAAGATCAAAAATCAAATCGAGGGTGAGCTTCTCAGATGCGCACAGCTATATTTAGGTGGTAGGTAGCCATCCAACTACCTCTTAGTCTCGCAGCGATCTGGAAGACGTAGCGATTGTTCTAAAATATTGGCGCATTAGCCCTGCAGTTCACGCTGTCCGATTGGTGTCGGAGGTTCATGAACTCAATTAGAGGGGCAATAGTAGGTTAGGTAGGTAGTCCTCAGGCCGGAAACCTCCTGGAATAAAAGAAATCGTTTGGAAAGGAATGAATCAATACTTGCCCGCCGCTTACTTCATGTGAGTTTATCTTCGTGTGCTGCTGAGCAAGCCTCTCGAAAAGTCGAGCGTCACTTCTTCCTAACTGTTGCGCAAAGTCGGGTCAGTGCCATCGATCCCACACCAAAGGCAAGCCGAGCCACACTGTCAAACGTAAGAAACGGCCTGGTGATACGGAGACAACCAGCGCACTCCCACAGTTGTCAGTTGCCAGTCAAGCCCATTCACCCCGCGTTCAGCAAGCAGCACGGAACGCCGTACGAACGAACTGGCCACACAAGCCCACAAACAGCACCCGAGCAACCGCCAGAAACTGACCATCCAGAGCAAGACTAGGCTCCAAAAAGAACGACCACTCAAACCACAAGCCACTGCAAGTCGTCTCCGAAACCGTCTGTGCATCCTCGCCCCTCCCATTCAGTTGCGACAAGCGTCTGTCTGGTACTTCCGTCTTGCTGCCGAACTCCCCCCACTCCGCCGTTCAGTCCATTGCTTCTCTCCGGGCTTTTCTTCTGGAAGACCTCAATATTATTGTTTCTTTTATTTACTCACCCTCCCTTTCTTTTCCCACCTTTCCCTCAGTTGGATCCGACGTGTCCTCTCTGGCCTGTCCCGCTGCCTGTCCATCCATCATTCGTCCAACTGAGGCAGTGTGCAGAGTATGGAATCGGTTTGATCCCACCCATACGGCCACCAACAGGAGGACTTACGCGTATCAGCTTATCGCACCAGCAGACACTTGGCTCTTGGTCGTGGTGTCCAGTGGCGGCCACTCCAAAGCTGACCGCCCAAAACCCGCGCCAAAACCGTCCACCCCGACCACCCTGGACCACCCTTGTCGCTGTGAAAGAGAGAAGCGGGGGAGCCCGAGAGACACAGCCTCACCAGCGACAGGCGAAGCTGGTGGTCGTCGTCGTCGGCGCTGCGTCACGAGCCACATCCTCCTTTATCCTCCTCCCGATTCCGTAACATCGGCGAAATTTCCGCCTCCCATTGCGATTTTTTTTCTTCTTCCCCCCTCCGACACCGGTTTGCGCCTCGTCTCCGGCCGCATCGCATCGCATCGCATCGTCAACTCTTCGGAAGACGCTCGGGAGGTTCCCTCTTCCCACTTCCCCGCTCGCCGCCGAGATGAGCACAACACGGGGAGACTTGGGCTTGCCCGCGTGAGTTCTTTGCTAGGCCAACAACGTCGTCGGCTGTTACCCCTTACTTCAATCGTAAACCATCGGTTTGCTGACAGATTAATCCTATCATCCTCCAGCCAACCAAATATTCGAGTAACCAGTGCGTGTTTTGATGCCATTCCCACTCACCAGCCACCCTGAACCTTCATCTCTTAGATCTCGTGCTAACATCATCACAGTCATCGCAGCAGACGGCCTCTACAAGCGAGACGTGTTCCGTATGACCGACCCTAACGACGACTCAGACTCGCCCCGCTCCCGCTTCCCATCCTTATATCGTCCAAGCGTTGACATTTTACAGGATTTCCCGATCCCTTTGCCGTGGCTACCATTAACGGCGAACAGACCAAGACGACGTCGGTCACGAAAAGAACTCTCAACCCTTACTGGAACGAGAGTTTCGATTTGTAACTCAGCTCTCCCAGCCACAGCCACCCAACTCTGTCACCCTCGACCTCGAACTACACGACTGACTTGTTTCTGTTTCTCGATAGCCGGGTGAATGAGGACAGCATACTGGCCGTGCAGGTCTTTGACCAAAAGAAGTTCAAGAAGAAGGACCAAGGGTTCCTGGGCGTCATCAACATTCGAATCGGCGACATCATTGAACTCGCCCCAGATGCCGATGGTGCGCCGCTTTCTTGTCCCTTCTCTCCCTCTCTCTACACCCAAAACCGCTTCGCGAATGACCCGAACATAGGACCTGTTTGCTGACGAATTATGGATGATGGCCTTCATGCCCCAATCTAGATCAAATGCTCACGCGCGACCTGAAAAAATCCACCGATAACCTTGTGGTACACGGAAAGTTGATAGTGAACCTTTCCACGAACCTCCAGGCTCCTGTGCGCGGCCAACAGACACCATCTCTCAGCAGCCGGCCGGCTATGCCGACGCAAGGATCTGCAACTTCCGCCCTGAGCCCCGACCGTGCCTCGGACAACCGACCCACCTCGGCCATGTCCGGCCCCAACGGAACCATGAGCTCCCCCCAGCTTGTGCATCGACCCGCTGTGACGGCGTCGCCTAATCCGGCGGCCCCCCAGAATGGCGGCACCCCGCAGCCGTCTAGGCACACGAGCGCGTTGAGCCCGTTCGAAGATGCGCAGGGTCGCCTTCCCGCTGGTTGGGAGCGGCGGGAGGACAACCTGGGTAGGACTTACTATGTGGACCACAACACGCGCACGACGAGCTGGAACCGCCCCACCACGGTCGCGGGCAGCGCGGAGAGCCGAAACAACCAGGAGGCCGCAACGCAGGTGGAGCGCCAGCGCCATCAGAACCGGACCCTTCCCGAGGACCGCACGGGTGCGAACTCGCCGACGCTGCAGCAGCAGCAACAGCAGCAGCAACAGCAGGCTGTGGCTGCCGCGCAGACGGCCAACTCGCAGACGATGATGCACACCGGAGCCACGAGCCCTGGAACTGGAGAGCTGCCGCCCGGGTGGGAGCAGAGGTTTACGCCTGAGGGCCGGGCTTACTTCGTCGACCACAACACGCGGACCACGACCTGGGTTGATCCGCGCCGGCAGCAGTACATTAGGATGTACGGCGGCCAGAACAACGCCAACGGCACGATCCAGCAGCAGCCTGTGTCGCAGCTTGGCCCCCTGCCTAGCGGGTGGGAGATGCGGCTCACCAACACTGCGCGCGTCTACTTCGTGGACCACAACACGAAGACCACCACATGGGACGACCCCAGGCTACCTTCGTCCCTCGACCAGAACGTGCCGCAGTACAAGCGTGACTTCCGGCGCAAGCTCATCTACTTCCGGTCGCAGCCGGCCATGCGGATCCTATCTGGACAGTGCCACATTAAAGTGAGGCGCTCGCACATCTTTGAGGACTCGTTCGCAGAGATCTCGCGCCAGTCGGCCACGGACCTCAAGAAGCGGCTGATGATCAAGTTCGACGGCGAGGACGGACTCGACTACGGCGGTCTGTCCCGTGAGTTCTTCTTCCTGCTGTCGCATGAGATGTTCAACCCTTTCTACTGCCTGTTCGAATATTCGGCACACGACAACTACACCCTCCAGATCAACCCCCACTCGGGCATCAATCCTGAGCACCTCAACTACTTCAAGTTCATCGGGCGCGTGGTGGGACTGGCTATCTTCCATCGTCGTTTCCTCGACGCCTTCTTCATCGGGGCGCTGTACAAGATGATGCTGGGCAAGGCGGTGGCGCTGGCGGACATGGAGGGCGTGGACTCCGACTTCCACCGCTCGCTGCAGTGGATGCTCGACAACGACATCTCCGGCGGCATCCTCGAGCAGACGTTCTCCACAGAAGATGAGCGCTTCGGCGTCATCACGGTCGAGGACCTGATCCCCAACGGCAGGAACGTCGACGTGACCAACGAGAACAAGAAGGAGTACGTCGACCTGATGGTGAAGTGGCGCATCGAGAAGCGCATCGCCGAGCAGTTCCAGGCCTTCCGCGACGGATTCCACGAGCTGATCCCGCCGGACCTGATCAACGTGTTCGACGAGCGCGAGCTCGAGCTGCTGATCGGGGGCATCGCCGAGATCGACGTGGACGACTGGAAGAAGCACACGGACTACAGGGGCTACACCGAGTCCGACGAGGTCATCCAGTTCTTCTGGCAGACGGTCCGCTCGTGGGACGGCGAGCAGAAATCGCGCCTGCTGCAATTCACGACGGGCACGTCGCGGATCCCGGTCAACGGGTTCAAGGACCTGCAGGGGTCGGACGGGCCGAGGAGGTTCACGATCGAGAAGGCGGGCGAGATTGGAAATTTGCCGAAGGCGCATACTTGGTAAGTTTTTTTACGTCTTGTCTGATCACCCCTTTTTTCTTCTGTCTGGTTTTTTTATTTTCTTATGGTATATATATGGCTGATCTAACTCGTGTTATCACCCTGAACAGCTTCAACCGACTGGACTTGCCGCCATACAAGACGCTAGAAATGCTCCAGGGCAAGCTGACTATTGCTGTTGAAGAAACTATGGGTTTCGGGCAGGAGTAGTCAGGTCTTTTTTTTATTTCGTCTTGGTTTCATCATCGTTCATTCATTCTATCCGTCTTATTTTGCGCGCGCTCTCTCTCTCTCTTCTCTAGTTCTTCGTTGGCGTCCGTTGGTTTTGTTGGGCAATATTGCGTTATGCGACATGCGCGTCTTCGTCTTTTTTGTTTTATGGGTTTCCTTCTTTCTCTCTCTCATATGGGATCAAATGAGAGGAAGAAGGGAACAATTAAGATGAAGAAAGGAAATACAGAGAGAAAGGCAACGGTGTGATTGTCTTGTCGTCGTTCCATCTATCTGTCTATTACTGAGGTAGTCTTGGTCTGTCTTGTCCGCCTTGCTTGGGCTTGCGTGCGATAAGGAGCTTGCTTAGAATGCTTCCACATACGACATGACGCGTGTGAGAGACGCTGTATTCTGCATACACCTTGTTTGTGGTGCCCTCTTGCCGACTTACCTATTTCTTCTTTTACGTATCCTTTTTCTATTTATGGGTTTCAGGTCATATTTTTCGTCGCTACTTTCTTTAGTTCTCCTTTCCTTTTGTCCCTCTCCCTCTCTCACTTACTCGACTCGACTGTCTGGGAGGCTGGTGTTTGGTGGCGGATATGTCGTATAGGAGGAGAGAGGGGACCCGACTATCCTTGGCCTCAACCTCACTCAACTCACTGGCTCTTTTTTATCTATTATACGCTCTTTTGCTTCGCGAGTGGCTTGCTATTTTGGTTTTGGCTTTATTGTATGAGACAATGCACGCACAGGGCACACACACACAGAAAGAGATGACCTCTACTTTCCTACCTATTGTAGGTACTCAGGTACCAGGTAGGTAGAAATCTACCTAGGTAGGTAGTTAGTACTGAGGTAGTAGGTGGATGGAGAATGTTTTCGTCTCGGAGAAGGGGGGGAAAGCAGAAGGGAACGTCACGCATAGGGATAGTATTAGGTACGGTACACAGAAATCGCGAGAGATGGGCTAGGGGGGAGGGAGGAAACGAATGTAGGGTAATGAGCCTTCTCGCCTCACGTGAATTTGGAGAGAAACTTCTAGGGCATCGTTCTTGCTCCCCTGGCCACCGTTGTCTGCCCTGCATGCTTGTCCGCCTGTCTACCATTCTACCAATGTGATGTTTCGTTAGAATCCCTGGTTACGTGGTCGTGCTTAGCCTTTTCTTTGCATTGCTACAAGGTAGGGTAGTCAAAGCCACCCACCACCCGTGTCGTCTCTCTGTGTAACTGCCCACGAGGCATCTATCACCTACCTAGCCACAGACCTCCACATGTTCCGTCCGATTCCACGCTTTATAAGCTTTTTCAGTCTACCCATCGCGTGCAACACTGGCGGCGGCAGTGAAGGCGGTCACTTTTTACACTACATTTCAAGACGCTGACGTACGTCCTAGCACAATCTTCTGAGCCCGTCATGAGGATGTGGGCTTGGGCATATTTTTGAACAGGTTATTTGAATTTGCAATCGCAGATATTTATTGCATTTATGTACACCATCCACACAAATGAGAATGAAAATGTATATGTCAGCAGTCCGAGGTAGGGCGGCTCTCAGTCAGCACCCCCTCACCGCCTATCAACCTCATCACCTCCACATAGAACAGGACCCAAAGTGTCGTCAGTTCCCCGTCCCCCTATGTACTTTCGAGGCGTGAAAAACGACGTCCGCCCCATGCTCCCAAGCCTCCTCCTCCTCCACCTCCCAAGCCACCACCGCCTCCCCTGCCTGCCAGTCTGCCCTTTCCCTTTTACTTCCTGTACCACATCCGCGTGATCTTCGTGTTCCGCATCTTGCGCTGCAGCTGGAACATGCCGTACATGAGCGCCTCGCTCGTGGGCGGGCACCCGGGTACGTACACGTCGACGGGCACGATGCGGTCGCAGCCCCTGACGACGGCGTAGCTGTAGTGGTAGTATCCGCCGCCGTTGGCGCACGAGCCCATCGAGACGACCCAGCGCGGGTCGGGCATCTGGTCGTAGACCTGGCGGAGGGCGGGCGCCATCTTGTTGGTGAGCGTGCCCGCGACGATCATGATGTCGGAGTGGCGGGGAGAGGCGCGGAAGATGATGCCCATCCGGTCCTGGTCGTAGCGCGGGGCCGACAGGTGCATCATCTCGACGGCGCAGCAGGCGAGGCCGAAGGTCATGGGCCAGAAGGAGCCTTGCCGGGCCCAGTTTGCCATGATATCGAGTGTGGTGCTGTTGTTTGGTGGGGGGTGTTAGTTAAGGGACTTTGCATTTGACGGGGGCGAGAGTGTGGTATATGCATGCGTATCTTGTCGCTTGCTCCTCGGGGTTTAGGTAGGCCTGCATGTATGAATTGGATCTACTGGTCCATTGCGCCGCCTGGCTACGTCGCGAGGAGAGGGGGGCGGGAGGAGCGGTGAATGAGGGGGACTGGCAGGCAGGTAGGAGGTAGGGTAGGGAGGGAAACACATCAACCTACAGCGCGTATTGCATAACGCCCTTGGTCTTCTCCTGGCTTGCCAAAGGCACCTCCTTCCTCTCACGCTTGACGAGGCTGCTCGTCGACGCCGCCGGCACCGCCGCGTGCTTTCGTGATGACGTCGAGAGGGCGGCAATGGACTGGAATGGAATGAGGGGCGCGGCCGGTTTTACTACAGCAGGCCGCCAACTGTCAGCTCTTCGAACAAACACGATGGAGCAGCCGACAGCCGATCCGTTCAGGAATCAACAAGTGAGTACGCACTCCTCAGGGCCATTGAGCCCGCTGTCCTCAAGGACGCCGCCATCTTTTGCTGTGGATTTGAAGAATAGCCTCGCGGACCTCCTTCGGGGGGTAGGTAGAGTGGAGAGGTTCTTCTTGTGCTTGGCTTGCCGAACGAGCAGGAGAAGACGACGGCGACGGATCGATCGGTCGGTCGGAGGGGATGACGCCTGGGGACTGGCCAGTCGCGTATCAATTGGTTTGGTGGGTTGGAGTTTGGTGACGGCTCTCACGAAGCTTGGCCCCCTCGTTCGTCGTCGGTCGGGTTCGTTCGTTCCAATTCGGATTGACGTTGCTATCCGGGTGGTCTGTGGCTCTTTTTTGCCTCGTTTCCGCACCAAATTAGAAATGTGTGCTGCTGATTGGTCTGATGAGCCGGAGAGCTTGGGAAATATGTGGGGGGGCATGAACTGATATCCTGTCTTCCGGGATATTTGCGTATGTCGAGGCGATAAAAGATGAGTTTAAGCGGGGTTTGAAGCCTCGGTATTCCGTAAGCATGAAAGAATGCGAGCTCGCTCATCCCCGATGAGATTCCCAGAAGTATCCGTGCAGAACATATTTGTTTCCCCTCTATTTGGTATTTCGTACATATATCCGTATATCCTATCCATTGCTTTACCCTGTTGCCATTAGATATTACGCCCCGAGGAACAGCCTGCTGTCCTCGACGTTACCCATCAAACTCTCTGGTCCATACCTATCTTCTCACCCCTTTAGGTACCAGCCCATTCTTCATTCTCCTGCTCCTGTGGGACGGGACACTCCTGGTGGTGGTCATGTGTTTTCGATAGCTTGAGTTATCCACTTCCACTCATCTCACGCTGCTGCTCGCCGTTCATGGTTGGTCCGTCCTGTAGTATGCCATATCCGGAAAGTCCAGATCCCATGAAATTCCCGAGAAGCTGGAATCTGCCATCGTCGCCTGCGGGTGGTGGTGGTGGTGGAAGGATGTAGACGCGCTGTGGTCGGCCCATGGGCTCTCGAGGCTTGGGTGGAACGGGCTCAGGAGCGCCTCGGAGGTGCTGGGACTTGAAGACACTGTTGTCTCAGCACCTGCCATCGACAGCCCGGTCACACCAATACCGCCATACTGGTGATGCGCAGAGGCGGAAACCGAAGTGTGGTCCATGCCTAGGATCGGGCGGGTGAACTGTGCAGCAGTTGCTGTGGTGATCCAGCTTTCGTCAGGCCCCTCCTCATCGACCACGATCTCGCCTGGGACTGGTTGGGTATGAGCCCTCCTCAGCGCGAGTCGGGATGAGGAGGTACTCGTATCGGCGGCCGCTGGCGTCATCGTAGCTGCTCGGAGTGACTGGTGATGGCGCTGGCGTTGCGAGGCTTCGTATCGCTGGAGAAGGGCGGGCATGGCGTGCTCGAACACGGCCTGCGACAGGCTCTGGATCTCGTCGCGGTGTGCGCTCAGCTGCGGCGGGGTGCACGCTAGGGAGACGTTGTCGATGATCTCGGTGGCGCTGTCGGAGGCGAGGAACTGCTGGAACGACCTCATCTGCGGGGACAGCAGCTCCGTGTCTCGGAAGGGGCTCGGGGGCTGTGGCTGGCCCGGGAACAGGATCTCGTAGATGGTGTACCACTGCTCCGCCTTGGTCTTGTTGCGCTCCATGCGCCGCTCAAGCAGCTCTTGCTGTTCGGGCGTCACTCCTTCCCACGTCCGCTGGTGGGCCATTCCAAGCCCTGTGCCAGTCCCGGTTCCGATTCCGACTCTGAAGGGCTCCGAGGAAGAGGAAGACGAGGGGTCGCTGACGGCCGGGCGGCAGGCATTCGCATCCACATGGTCTGCCTTGGTCTCCTCGTCGCCAAACTCCAGCCCGCAGACTTCGCAGTGCAGCGGGATGCGGTGTCGACGGCGCAGGTGCTGCTTGACGCGCGAGATCTCCTTCAGCTTGTACTCGTGGCAGACCTGGTAGCTGAGTGGCTTCCACTTGCTGAAAGGGCAGGCCCACAGCTGCTCAGCGCCGCCGCCGCTGCCGCTGATGGACCCTGCTGTGCCGAGTGTGCTGCTGCTTGGTTCTCCGCTCTCTGTCGAGTCACCGAGGCTGTCGCAGTCCGCGTCCGACCGGCTCCAGAAGGTATGGTGGGATGTAGTGGGAGGAGGAGGTGCTAGAGCAGTAGGAGGCCCTGTTGCACCTTCCCCTGGTATCATGGGATTTGCGGACCACGTCATGAGCGGTGACCCTTGATGGCCGTGAGATGACATGATGGTCGCAGGGACTCGTAAAATGGACTTGGTGATTTTTGGCTTATCTTGCTGGACGCTGAATGGATCTCCTCGTCGTGCGAGATGGTACGTCGCCGTGTGGGCTTGCAGATCGATGTCGCTCCAAGACGGAAAGGATAGAGATCGTGCTGCGAGTCGATCTAAGGGTGAAAAAGAAGTTGACTATCTGTCTGTCTGTCTGTCTCTTGTGTGTTCGTTAATCTGCGACTCTTGCTCTCCTTCTACTGTCTTGCATCAGAAGATATTCTGCGACATATATACAGGACTACCTGAGGCTTGGTGTTAGGGAGGGAGGACTAAGCAAGGCCTGAGTATAGAGGGGCCGTTTGGAGTTTGAGAGAAACGGCCCGTATCACAGCCCCCTCCCGTCCTCGCGTCTTCGCGCACCGGACATCGTTGCTCGTTCAGAACTCGCGGCAGGTACAGCAGGGGAAGCCCGGGCAGTATCTTAGCGGCAAGTAGAGCCAACCAGAGGAGAGACTGCATCCAAGCAGCCCACGGTAAACGCCGTCCCAAATGCACAATATCACGATCATCATCATCATCATCTCTAGGAGCATTGCATTATCTCTGTCCGTCTCCACCATCTCTCCATGTTGTGTAGCGTCCTTTTGTCCCCGGCAAGCTAAGCCTGAGGCTTGGATCCAGGATTCCAGATGTCCAGCCATGAAGTGCGCCGGTCACTGGACTGACACGGAGAAAGCCCCGGGGTAGTGGTACAGCACGTGGCTGGTGTGGTGGAGGTGGGCACAGCTGAGTAGCGTATTATTCATCATCAAACATGGGCCTCCCTCCTGCTTGGGCCTATTTTCTGGCCTCTGGGTCCTCTGGCGTGCGGGAGAGCGAGCGGCGATTTCTCGCGTTTCTGTTAAACCGTTTACGGACCAATGTCTTCCTAGTCGACGCATTCTTGGGGACCCTGGAAGTAACCATGGGATTATAGTGCGACCACAGTGGTGGTCGGTTAGTCCGGGAACCCACGGGCCAGCAATCCTAGCGAACTAACTGCAGCGACTTGTTTAAGGGGTTCAGCTGGCAACTTGCAGCAGACCTACCCAATCCGGTAATTGATCTCCCTCCTTTAAACACCCCCCAACGAACCAGGGCGGGACGGCTGCAAAGATGACCGCGTATCAGGGATGGGCATATCAAGATACGAATCGCACAGCGTCCGTCTCTACCGAAGCTAAATCTTAAAGAAAATGATTCCATCTCTTGCCTCATGGCTGCCTCGTGGCTTGGTCAAGACGCTATAGTGGCTTCTTGCGCCCGACTGTGCGTTCACGTATTCGTTCGCGTATGTGTTCACGTAGAAGCAGGCGTTATTCTACTAGGTAGGTGGTAAGTATTTGTATTTTGTAGGTAGGTGCCTGGGTAGGTAGGTGGGGGGTATGTGGGTAGCTATTCCGGCGTGAAGTCGGCGGATGTAAAGACGTAGGTATCTTCTTTCAATTTCAGCATTCTGCCCATGCATCCTCGATATGAATTGACAGACGATCTTCTCGGGCGTGTTTATCTATCCGTTAACCGATCAACGGCTCAACCGTTGCGTGTCGCGTCTGATGTCTACGCGTAGGCACGCCTCTAAGTAGGTACCGCATCCAGGCGATAGGGCGGTGGGTGCAGTGGGTGTAGGGAGGGAGTATGTGTCTGGTCTATCATATGCCGGCCGCGACGCACAGGGGTATTCTCCGCCTTGTGGATATTGTGGTTGCAGAGGGTCGCATGGAGAACGGCGGTAATTAATGAAGCATGTCAGCAAAGTTGGCTTCAGCCTATGGGTGAAGGGGGTGGGTGCGGGCGAGAGCATAGAATTCGACCAATGTAGACATATTTTGCGTCGCCTGTGATCCTTCTTGTAACACTAGAACGGAGGGGAAAGCTGGCACTGGGTGGCATCAGGACATAATTTGTCGGGAGTACGCCTGAGCTAGATGAGATTTAATGGCGCCCTCGCGCCCAATCGTGATGTGAGTCTGTGAGGAGATCCTGAGAAACCCGACTTTTTTGAGGGATGACCTTGCAGGAACGAGCCCGCCATCCGGAGAAAAGGCGGGATGAAAAGGCGGGCCGTGTGGGATTCGGTTTTTCGGTTTCTTCAGCCCTAAGACGAGATCATACCCTGGGATCCGCACGTAGAGTCGCAGGGAGAACTGTAGGGCTAGGGAGGCAGATAGATTGGCAGGTTGGCACAACGGACAAAGCCGCTAGGGAGGGAGGAGAGAGGACATGACATGCGCGCCCTGGCCGTTGGAATCTTTCAGGAGAGATGAGAGATGATGCAGGTGCAGGTCACGCTTTCAGAGGCCGCGCCCTTCGAGGACTAGCCGGATTCGGGGATATAGACGAGGTAGCACGAGGTAGCCGATGACCCGGACAGTGCCCGGAGACTAGAACATGGGAGAAAAGAATTGCAAATAGTATAACCCCGATATTTCCATCCAAGAAGCACAGGCCCTAAGCCACCTTGACCCAAGCCCCAAAACCCATTTACAATTTGAAGCTGCCGCTCGTGACGGCCTTGGCTGCCTTGGGCTTGTTCCCATCGACGTCCATGATGTCACCCTGGCGGTTGATGATCATGACTCCCCCCTTTTTGAGATCGGCGAGGGTCTCCTGGCGCTCCTTGCGTTCCCGTGCCTGCTTGCTCGAGAGCTTGATGGCGCCACTTCCGTTGGCTTGTGCGGCGCCGGCACCTCCTTTGCGTATCCTCTCCTTCTCCCTCCTGCGCCTGCGCACCTTCTCCTCACGCGACAATTCCTGTCGGGCGAGTGGAAGGCCGCTTTTCGCCGTCACTATCTCCCCCTTGCCAGCCGTCTCCTTGCCAGCCTTGTAGACCTCCTGGGGTGCCAGCATGCCGCCGGTGTTGACGCCCTGCGCGGTGGTGGGCTGCGCGTCCTCCATGGCGATAGTGGCCACGTCGGCGACAACCGTAAGCGTGGGGGCCGCTGGCTTGGGCTTGTAGTGCCAGCTGCTGAGGGCATCGAGCTTGCTAGAAATTTCTTTCCACATCTGCTCAACCTCCTTCTCCTCTTTGCGAAGCTTCTCGTCGGACTTGCTCACGTAGGTGTCCGGATTGGCGTTCTTGACAAACTCCTCTTCATACAGCTCGGCGAGGCCTTGCTGTGCCTTCTTATCGTCGAGGTCGGCGAGACCTCGGCGTGTATTTTCGGGGAGGTCTGAGCCGGGGAGGCGTCGGATGACTTCGTCGAACTCCTGGGCTATGATTCGACGCTTGATCATCTCCTCTATGCTCTCGCTGACCTCCTGCGTGGCAATTGGGACCGGCTTGCCCACGTGTTCAAACTCGAGGTCTTCTTCCAGCAGAGAATTGACTGGCCGTTCAGGCGCGGCCGCCTCGCCAGACAGTGTCCAATCTTTTGGCTTCACCATCTCGGCTTCGAGCTTACGTATCTCGACTAGTAGTTTGGCTTGTCGCCGTTCGTGTGCTGATCTCCGTGACTTCGGATCACCTGCGTCCACTTCTGACAGAGCCTCCTCAGAGCCAGAGTCCTCAGACATGTCCTCGAAAAGGTCTCGTTTAACGTCCGCCATGGCTCTTTCGACGTCGCGCTCCTCTGGCACAGCGGCCTGCCTCTCATTCGGTCGCTTGTCGCCTTTCTTGGCCTTTCTTGGCGGAGGCGCGAAGAAGTCCTTGTAGAAGATGTCATTTGCCGTGAGATCAAGTCCGTCGCCGACACTCCCTTCCATGCCAGCTCCCAGCTCATCATCGCTAGCGCCCTCGGGGGCATCCAGGTCCATGTCCCCAAATGTTGGGCCTTGCTCGTCGTCATCATCGTCGTCATCCTCGAACAAATCAGAGCCAGCCTCTTCTGGCTCAGGATCGTCCTTCCTTCCTCCCTTCTGGCGAGACGATGAGGCTTTCGACTTGGAGCTGCTGGCCGCAAACGGATCAGTGTGCCAGTCAACCTCCTCGTCGTCGCTCGCCGCCAAGTCCGTATTGGGGTCAGCCCTGGCATCCTGATCCTCAAACCACTGAGTTTGTTTGTTGAAGTCGTCGATGGAGAAAAACCCGTCATTTAGTCCGTTGGCGTCCTCGACGTAGATGCTCGAAGGTTGATTCAAGCCATCTTCACTATTCTCGGCGCCCTCATCCTCATCCTCGTCAGAATTCGACAATGCATTTTCATCGTCGTCCGGGCCATCCGATACAGCCTCAGAACCGGACATCTCGTCTTGGTCTAAAACTGAGGAGTCATCATCCGACGCGCCAGATCTCTCTTCACCTTGGTCGCTGTCATCTTCGGAGCTTTCATCGTCGTCAGAGGAGCCGACCTCAAAGCCATCCTGGCCGAACTCGAGAGTCTTGACCCCGCCATAAATCCCGTTCGTGATGGTCTCGACCTCATCACTCGCCTCTAGTTCACGAAGCGCAGATTCGGATTCGAACAGGGCTGAGCTAATGATCCTCTTGGTCTGCTGCCACACTTGGTCGGTTTCAAAGCCGTCGACATGCAGCTTCCGGATCTTCAGGACATCCGCGCGGTCGAAGTCACGCTTTCTTTTCTTGTTCGCATCCCGTAACCGAAGCTGCTGCTCATCGCTGACCTGGCCGGCAAAGGAGTCCAGAGTGTCCTTGGCAATCTGCAGGGACGCGGCAGGAGTGGAAGGAGCTGGCCGCAGAAAATGGTGGCGGTTTGTAGCCTCCAGCAGCCCAAGGAAGGCCAGCCTCGAGGAGAGGTCGGTTGGGGCCGAGGCCGACGTCGGCGTCATCGCTGAGCCGAGCGTGAGGGTGTGAGAGGTCGTTGTAAGTGAGGAGGTGGTGCTTCCGGCTCCGGCCATTTCCTCTTTGTCCACACGGGCGTATCCTGTTACGGGTTGCAGCCTGTGCGGCGAGTATATCTCACGACTAAGGTTGAGTGGTGCGAGAGGAAAATTTTTTGGTGAACTTTGGCGCCCCTCCAAACTCAATTGGCTGGAACTGATTGACTGCCCAATCAAGCGGTGCACACACTCTGATTTGCGCCGTTAGCCCCACCGACGATGGGACCCCGCCTAAAGCACATGCTGCTGCAGAAGAACTCAATTTGAAAACCACGAAAACGAGGACCTGTCGGCCTCCTCGTATTGACAGACGGCGACGTGGAAACTGAGGGGTTGCAGCAAGATTCGCAAGGTGAGATGCCTGCATGTATCACACGACCAATAGCTCGACATTTTCGTCAGTTGCTCTGCATGCTCCGCACGACTGCAGACAATGGGCGCGCCGGTTCGCCATGCCCGAGCAGGCCTTCCCCTCTCCCCGAGCTCGGCCAAGACAACCCCGGTTCGGCGAGCAGTCTGGCCGGAATCCATCCATACGTACCCTGCCGGCACTCCGCATCTTCTTCCCCACTCTCTATCGCCTGTAGTGCAACTGTTGGCGGGGATTCAGCTGTGGTAGGAGAGCCGCTCAAGCACCTTGACACCACTTTCAGTCCTTTCAATGCGTTATCATCGCAGGTAAGCAGTAAGCGGCATCGTCCTCCTGCTGATTTGCTGTGATAAAGTAGGACAGCCCGACTCCCCCAATGAGCTCTCCAGATCCAGATCGCAGCAAGTCGCTAAGCACCAGAGAGCAGAGTTACCACAGCACCATGTTCTTCGGAACCGCTCGACGTCTCCCCCGATATCCGCCCCGATATCTCCGCTGGAGAGACTGACTCGCCCTTTCACCAGGGTGTCACGATCTCGATGTCCGGATCACCGACTAACCAAAATCGAGGTATGAATGGGAAAAGGACACAGCTACGAGAAGGAAAAGAGCTGCCGCTCGAAATTTCGAATGTCGCTCGAAAGATGGGGGGACTTTGGTCTTCCATAATGCAAGGGAAGAGAGGAGTCATTGGCTTGTTGTACGTAAATGGGAGACGGCGATGCGTGATTGTGCTGCATGATGTAGGCGCAAGAGATCACGTTCTCAACGCCATCGACAGACGTCCATTTATCAGGGTAACATTGAAACGGGCGGCATGTCGGGGACGGGAGACAAGCGAGCTGCATCCGGAACTCGGAGGAGAGGCTCTCTGCCTTCTTTTCATAATTTCGCACGGAATGCTCGGGGTTTGTTCACAGATATTCAATAACCCCTCCTTTTCCACCAGGCATGGGCACTAAACGTCGGCACGCATATACGCAGCGAGTGTATATCCGTGTGCTGTTGTCTTATTAGCCAAAACCAAGAAGGGAGTTGGAAACATACCATCTCGTATGAGGAGCACACGAGGAAAGGACGCATCCTTACTTGCGTGTATTCTGTAACTGCACGTCAACGACCTCATCTTTCTGAACTCGAGCTCCGCTTGCTCATCTTGGGTTGGCTCCATGTGTCTGCGCTCTTGGCCATCTCCATCCCGCCGCGACGTCCGCAAGGTCCGCGAGGTCCTCTTGGTAAGGTCTCAGTAAGAGGGGGTCTTGCAGGCGCGGCTGCAAAAGTGGCTGCCGTTGGTCACACAGCCGGCTTGCTTGGTCTCAATGTGGTGGGCTGGCCCTATCGGTCGAGACAAGCCGAGCGGCCAGCGGCCAGCAGCTAGCGGCCAGCGGCCAGGAACCAGTGGGCCCGTGTCTCGTTGATATGTCAGTGTCTTTCTTCACCCCAGGCTGCTTTCCAATAGCTACTGGGAAGGTTTAGGGGGGAGAACGAATGACGAGAATGTCCAAGGCATCCCAACGAGAAGTACCAGGTACCATGGCAGAATGAATAGTCAAATAGGTTCGCGGTCGGCCCGTATATTGTAGCGGCGAGAATCGGCGGTGCAAGGCCTCGGCTTGGGCAGCGGAGCTGGGAGGCCTGTGATTGGGGCGATTACCTGATTTCGACCGACTGGATGTGTGGAAGAATGGCAAACAACGAAGTTTGCCCAAGTATCAACCACAGATCCGATTCAACCGCACAGCCTCTTCCACACCCAGGATTGGCCAGCGTCAATACAGCACCGTTCGAGGCCTAAACTTGTGTTTCTCTATGATGGAGGGACAGTGAGGGGGCGATTGGGTGACATGTCACAGGCGTCAGGTATTGCATGAATCCAATACTACCAGACTCGGATATCATATCATCTGCCTCCTTCTGTCTGGCGAATGTATTAGTACGCAACGTCGTGTGAACCGCAACGACGAGGACGCTTCTTCCCCCTTCTCTGGTTCTCCGCAGCGGCAGAGAGCTGCAGACATGCTGCCCGAGAAAAACTCTATCATTCGCAAGTGCATTCGCAAGGATCGCCTGGGATCGTGACAGGTGGGAGTATCATTCGCCCCTCCTAATTGTGGGGGACGATTACTTGGTACACACTACCGTAGTATACATGTTCGAGCTAGTTGAGGTGCAGGCTCGATGCATGGCTGCGTGCTGGGTCCCCTGTTAGGCCGTTATCGTCAGGCCCTGATACCAGAGGAATTGAGGTCGCGATACCGACGGCCTCCAAGCTTGTGATCATCTATATTATTGGGTGCTTGCGTCCTTCGCCTCCTTTGTTCTCGGCCGCCAACAGTCCTTGCTTAATTTCGAGTTTATTCATCCTGATAACGACCTCCGCCTCGTAACCAAGAGGCTCAGAAAAGAACAAAAAGAGCTTTCGAAGACTTCTAGATAGTCTCCGCTGCTAACTTTTTTTTCTTTCCCGTCTCCTGCATCAGTAATCCTTCATTACCCCAATTGGTGACGATCCTCTCACCTAATAGGTTGTTACCCCGACGATTATCTGGGAAACCTCCGAAACCGCTCCCCACCTAATTGCGCGCAGCTTGAACACCTCGATCTCGGTTTTCAGTGTCCCAACTCCCTCCCTCTTGGGGCCGTGAATGACCCATTGAATCGCCTCGCGCACCAATTGGTACAGGACGTGCGAGGCGAGGAACGATGAAATACGGCGAGAATTTTGAAAAAGAGTCCGTCCCAGAATGGAGCCTCCGTGAGTCCCAATTCCACTCTGGTGATTGCGATGATGATGGTGATAATGACCCATGCCGTGGTCGCGCAAACGAAGAGACAAAGTTGCCCGCCCCCGCGGTGCGACCGAGAAGCATGTTTGAGACTGACAGACGGTGGCTTCGGTGACGAATGCAGATAACATCGACTACAACAGCCTCAAGCATCACATAAAGGCGCATACCACTAAGGGCCAGGCGACGGCGATCGCCATTCCGGGCCACCAAGATGTGGCGCTGAAGAAGTTTGAGGACGACTTCTACGCCGAGCTATGCCGACAACACGATCGCGTCGGTCTCTTTGTCACCAGCAAAGCCGACGAGCTGTCTCGGAGATTACGTGAGTGATTTGTGCCGTCTGTTCTCGATCTCCTCTCCCATCTTCTGGTTTGCCCACATCTTCCGCACGTGTCAGTGGCTGCCAGCGTGGGCGTCGATCGGTCGGCAACTCTGCAGCTGTAAAATGGCATCATTGTGGCTTGCAGGGGGGGGGGGGGGGGGGGGGNGATACCAAGGAGGGGCAGCCATGGCGAGCCAGCAGCCACCCGAGACAAAGAATTGACTCACTGACAACCATGAATCACGCCTCCTGCGCGAATCGCTGCCACTGCTGCCAACTTCAGAACACCTCTCCGACTGCATACATAATGCACTTCGTCGGTGTGCCGGCCGCAAGATCCCCCCAAAACGCCAACGGAGGCTAGCAAAGTACGAGCTAGGTATCGTCCAATGCGGCGACGAAGTCCACGACCTCGTGCGCTTTGTCAATGCCCAGAAGGTCGCGTTCCGCAAGATCCTCAAGAAGTACAAGGTGCGTTGCCCTCCGTGGAACAGGAGAAAACCAAAGCGAGCAGCCGTTACACCTTTCAGGGCCTCCGCCCCTGAGACCCGCGGCTCGAGAGAGACAAGAGGCGGACGCATGCATGCGGGGACAACGGGCAGCGGAACATTAGGGGATATTAAAGAAAGATTATGTATTGACTGTGAACCCTGGCGTGTGTCTCGCCCCGTACGCCCGGCCGCCGCGCAGAAATGGACAGGCTCGCCGTATCTCACGACACGATTTAGGGAGAACGTGCTTTCTGATCCCAAGAGCTTCACGAATCGCGACTTCCACCCTCTCGAGACGCAGTTCGAGTGTCTGCTTTCGGAACTCCGCGCCGCAACACCGGCAGACTCGGGCCCGGCCACACCCGTCTCCAACCCTGGGACACCCTCGAGGCGACGCAGCGTCCAGCTCTCCGCGGAACCACTGGTGGTCGTGCACGAGCACACGGGCAGCAGCGGCGGCGGCTACTGGAACGAGTACGACAACGGCAGCGAAGCCGGCGACCTGGACGGCGGGTACGCCATATACATCAATCCGGACGAGGAGGGCCACAGACGGGGTATATCGTCGATCCTCTCGTCCATCTTCTCTATGCCCGTCGAGACGGCCAAGGCATGGCTGAGCGGCTTGCGGGTGCTGACCCGTGCTGAAAGGGAGCCGCTCCTGCCAACCACTAACGAGGGCCACAATGCCGCGTCCGGCCCCGGACCCTATGGTGCCCTAGCTGACGGTCAGCCCTCGGACCGCGGCGACGGCCATCACTACCACCGCCGGCACCACAGCCAGGACAACGCCTCGTCTACAGCCGGCGGCTACAACGCAGGGGACGAGGCCGAGTACGACGACGACGAAGACGGAGACCTGGACGGCGACGAGCACGGCGGCGAGCTGGACTGCGGCAGCGAGGAGGACTTCCCCCGCGGCTACGAGGCGCGCTACGCGACGCTCCCCTCCATCAACGACCAGCGCATGGCGCAGTACCGCGAGAAGGTGCTCTTCTGGGGCACGATCGGCGCCGACGCCGCGTCGCTCGTGTTCCTCGGCATCGCGGGCCTGCTGATCCTCACGGGCCGCCACCGGCTCAGGGTCGAGGTCGACGCCGGCGTCACCGTCGGCGTCTTCGCCAGCCTGTGCTCCGCCTGCGCCGCGCTCGGCATGACCCTCGCGCGGAGGGCCCATCTGAGCTGGCCTAACAGGCTCGCCGTCTATGCCACTTTCGCCGTCATATGCGTCCTCAATGGCGCACTGCTGGTGCTGGTCATGGGCAACACGGCGCTGTCGTCGACGGGTTTCCCACGTGGCGGCGGCGGCGGCGGCGGCGGCGGCGGCGGCGGTTTCTTACGCCGCGCTTTGATGGCTGCTGTTGGTGGTGGTGCGAGTGGGTGATGACGGGTACCTATCACCTAACCTACCTCCTACTAGTAACTTGAACTTGTTTATCCTTGTTTATCGCAGGACAGTTGATGATAATGGATGGACGGTAGAGAAAAGAAACTCAACTACTGCATGCGTGCGTACACCGATGGAATCTCGATGTCTATCGTAATGAGCTCTTTTTTTTTCCCGCAACCACCCTTTCTTGGTTTCTTTGTATCGATTAGGATTATTCTGTCCAGAGCCTGGCCAGCGTTGATAAGAACCTGGGGAGAAATGTATGATATAGCCTTCTCAAGCGACCGACCTGGATGGTAGACGCAGAAACATGACACTATCACGAATCGTAGCCTTATCGAATTTATACCCAACACAACAAACACCCGGCAGCGTAAGCCAAAACTTGAGACGACGAATTCACGACGGAAAAAACTCGAGTGCCTAAGCTGCCATCCATTGGTGAAGTCGATCCTATTGACGAGTTTAAGCGGGCGTAAGAGGTGAGGCTGTCGTCCGATCCTCAACCTCTGATTGGCCAGGCATTTCCTAATCGGGCAAATAAAACGGTGTGTCTGACCCAATCTTCATTTTAGCAACTGCCTAGGTAGATAGATGACCGTTGAACCTGACCTTTCTTATGAGACCTACAAGCCCAGAAAGCAGAGTGGTTTTGCTATTCCGTGATAATTTCGCGCTATCCAGATCTTATTCCTAGAGCCAAGACAAGACACCTCCTCACATAGGGGGCGACCTGCGTAGGTAGGTATTTAGCCGCCCCAGAGCCCAATATGTCCTCTCCGCCAGGCTTTTACCAAATGGGCCTCGTGTATATAGACGGTGGATTTGAAGCGATGCGGGCTCGGATCATACCGTCCGCGGAGAGGGAGGATCTATCTAGGTAGGTAGGTACCTGGTATGCTCATCTCTTTGGTATATAGATAGCCGACCGCCCCCAACCACGGCTGATCCCGATGATCACCATCAAAAGACGGGATTTCCGGCGGGTTTGAAGATATCTCCGGTGAAAACCTCAGCCTCCGGGAGACCCATCACTCTAGGCTCTAGGCTTTTATATCATTTTAGCAAGGACTATTCGACAAAGTCACGATGCGTGCACGATTCCTCGCTCTCGTCTCCGTCCCCTTCGTCCTGTTCCGGGCAGCGGCCGCTAAGCCCGAGCTGATCCGTGGTGTTGTAAGTCGGTGTCAGGCGTGTGACCATACTCGAAAAAAAAAGTTTCGCAAGTACTGATTTGGAGAGCTTGATAATGATGCTGATATCGAATGTGTGCCTGCGGTTCTATCCAGCGAGATCCGATATACCACCTCTATCTCCAGGCGTACCCGAAGAATAGCTCGGTCGTGGTCCTCGGCCCGGAGTCGACGGGCGACAAGTTTGACATCTCGGGCACGATTAAGTCGACTAGCTCGGGCAGGTTCGTCAACATCGGCATCGACAGCACGTCGTACAAGACGCTCACGTTCGGGGCGACGGCGGAGACGGACTTTTGGGCGCTGGAGGGCGATACCATCATGACGAAACAGGGGAGCAAGCTCGGGAGGAGTAAGTGGTGGGCGAGCGCAAACATCGCCCCCTTCTCTTCACTCACTTAGCGCGATCTCCGGCGGAGTACACGTGCTGACTTAGCTGGCTCCCTACCTCTAGATCTGAATTTTGTGGTGTGCAGGCTCGAGGGGAGTTTCTGGCAGATCTGGTTGCAGACGGGCAGCTCGATGCCGAGTGGGAACAGCTGCAGCAACTATCAGACCATCCATCTGCCGTGTCTCTGCTAGCTACCTACAGAGCTTTTGGAGAAGACGCCGACCTGTTCGAACGAGCAGGAGCGGCAGCTGATTGACGGATTAGGAGAGCAATACCATACAAACCACCTTGGTTCTCGTTGTCCCAGTTCTAGCTCATTTTCATGTTGATGTTGGACGCTTGTGAATCCAGGGGCGCTTCTAAAGCGCGGACTGCAGGGCCTTCATCCTCTGCCTTGCACCTTCTCGAACCTGAGTGACTATCTCCCCGGCCGAAAGCTCTTCTTTTACTAGCCCAACGGCGGTGCCCCTACACAGGTACATACCGGGTCAACAGTCAGCAACGTGCGGCTCGGCAGATACTATTATATAGTGCAAGGGAAGATGGTGTTGAATACTTACGACCAGTAGATCCCACGCGAAGGATCCTTGTTCGCTGTCGCCTCCTTCAGTTTCTTCTGATTTTCCTCTAGCGGCATTCCCGCGAGGAAGTCACGATATGTGTTGTTGATGACCGCCCGGCCGTCGTAGACCTTGGGCCACGCCACAAGGTTTCTGACGTCGTCATGGGCGTAGGATCTAGATAGGTACAAAAACAAGCGAGCGCTCCGGTCAGGCTTTCCTCATAAGATCGCGAATGGAAGAAGCATGGGATCAGATCTAGCTTGACTAGGAAGGACCTGGCTCCTTTTCGGGACTCACTTCACCGTTGTGGCTCCACCGTCCTTTGTGTCAATGATGAGCTTGCGGTAGGCGTCCACCGACAGTGCCTCCTTGGCCACGATGAACTAGACGAGCGTGAAACCCGAGGGGTTAGCGGGAGACGGTGAGCTGTATGGCAAGGTTATATATAAAAAAGAACATCCGGGACCGGCTGGTTGGCTTACCCTAGTGCCGAGGACAGCACCGTCCGCTCCTACAAGCAGGTAGTGAGTGTTAGTACCA
Organism: Ophioceras dolichostomum; assembly: GCA_003049485.1. Taxonomy (NCBI): domain Eukaryota; kingdom Fungi; phylum Ascomycota; class Sordariomycetes; order Magnaporthales; family Ophioceraceae; genus Ophioceras; species Ophioceras dolichostomum. The sequence goes on from PYST01000092.1 coordinate 46,607, forward strand.
GAATTGACCCCATCTCCGACCACACACCTAAGAAACCAGGGGAAAGAAACATAACCCACCAAGCGCCAGCGCAGCAGCAACACCCCTCCCATCCCCAATCCCACCCGCCGCCAGCAGAGCGATCTCCCTCTCAGGGAACTCCGCGTCCAGCATATCCCTCACCTCCGGCACGAGGCTCACGACCCCGCTCCCCGCCGCGAACTGGTGGCCGCCCGCATCGACCCCCTGCGCGACGATCGCGTCGACGCCGTCCCGCGCCGCCGCCCTCGCAGCCGCCACCGTGCCGACCTGAACGAACACCTTGATATCGTACGGTACTGCCGCCGCCGCCACTGCCCCTGCAGAGACGGCGGAAGAGACGCTCTTCAGCGCCTGCACGATCTCGGCGCGCAGGTCGGCCGGCTCGGCCGGGTCCGGCGCGAACAGCCACACGGCCGCGGGGCGGTGCTTGGCCACGAGCGCGCCGACGGTGTCGCGGAAATGCGTCGCCGTCGACGAGTGGAAGTTAATGAAGCCGATTCCCACGGGCAGCGGGCCCGGCCCGGAGCCGTCCCCGAGGCTGTTGCGGGCCTTGGTCAGCTCGGCGTCCAGAGACGTCAGGTGTGCCGAGTTGGGGGCTACGTCGTAGCCGGCGGGGATGACCCCTTTTGTTTCGTCGTCTTAAGTTAGAATTGGGCATGTGTTTGTTTCTCTTTTAGTGATTTGGTGATTTGGTAAGTATGGCTCACCGAAGCCTCCCGCTTTGGTTACCTCGGCTGCTAGAGTCCCGTTCGAGACGGCCAGCATCGGGGCGCTGAGGATCACGGGGCTCTTGGTACCCACGAACCACTTCTGCAAGAGATTCTTGGTAGCTGCCATCTTTATAATGTTTTTCCTCTGATCGAGGAATATCTCGCCCGTTTGTTTCTAGGCCGGTAATGGATTTTGTGTAGTTTTCTTGTACAAGGTGTACTTGGACTCTCGTATATTTCAAAGACCGAGGTGATGGGGAACTTGAAGCGCTTACGTTGGCCACTCGCAGTACATACTTCTTCGATGCCTTTATACTCCCTCCATGCGGCGGCTTCGGTACGCGGTAGTTTGTAAGCTGATTTACACAAACGGGAAGGAATTTACGAGCCGAACGGCATGTAAAGTTAACCCGGGGAATTGGCATCCTCCTGCTTGTTAAGCGTCGATGAAGCTTCTCCGCGGAGCACAACTTCGCCCCGCATCGTCATCCTATGCTCCTATGCCACTGCACCTCACGAAAGGAAAGACCTCCCGAGCGTATGGCATGTAGTGTACCATGTGTACCTACCACCTGGTAGGTAAAGTCGGGAAGTAACGCATGACTCATCGAAACTCTTTTTTAGACGACCGGTCGCGATGTCGGCCTGACATCTGCATTCCGGAGAATCGGCCAGTGACGTCACACCCGGCTCCGGTGTCAAGACCGGGCCGGCCCTCTGACGGGACCTCGGCTTTCCCGGTGGAACGGGAAATTGGGGACCAGCTCAACACCAAATGGAACGATGATGCATCGAACACGAAATCATGTAAATAATATTCCGCGATTGAGCTCTCGGCGGTATGTCCGTATATTCGTCGATATATTTAGAGAAATACCCCGGGGTCATATCTATTGCGGCACGGTAAGATCTCCATCGACAACATTCAATAGTATTTAGCACAAAGTCAGCATAGTCAGTCATGGTGATATTACTTCTTCTTGCTGAGACTCCCTAACTGGGCGCCTGGGTACGGCAAGGGAACTGACTTGATGGTCAAAGTTTTGACCAAAGACCCAAAGCCCTGGCCGCATGCATCGCATAGAGTACACCAGGCCAGGCATCTCCGCACCCAATATCATCATGACGATGACCGGAGACTGACCCCAGACTGACAGACAATCAGATACTCAACCGCACGCCAAGATATCAGCCCTCCCGCGAGGTACGTAATTCCAGGCTCCGTGACTCCAGGAACGCGGCCCGGGTTAGTCGCCGACGCTAACCGCCCCTCCCTTGAGGCGGGCAGGGCGAGTCCGTCGTCGAAACAGCGTAATGGCGAGGCGGTTGGCCTGGCCTACCCTGTCTGGTTCCTACTCTCATCCTCTCGCTCGCATCTCCTGAATGCCGAAGACACGCATGCATCTGCATCTCTGAAATAGCCCGAATCTCCGTCTACATTGGGGGTACGACGAAGATACTTTAGTCCTCTTGGTTCATTCCTCACCCGACCTGCCATACAGGAAGATGGCATATATACCACCGACCTAGGTAGGTACCTGTCTACTACTACTACCCAAGCTGCGCCAGCAAATCCCGGAAGACCCGACAGAAAGACAAAAAGGAGGTATAAAAGGAGCGAACATAGCATATCTCACATTCGTACATGGTGATGCATATCAATCGACGGCCCGCGAATCCGCTTTGCTTGCCCTCCATCCAGGAATTAGACTAGCCACCTCCGCAACATAAGATCTGGCCGATCGACCGAAGGAGAAAAAAGCTACGAAGAAAAGAACCCGGAGTAGGGACCGTGTGATTGTGGAGTACATGCACACATATACATGCATGGCGTGCGTGGCGAGTAGGTACGCTGCATCAGGGCAACAAGCAGGCCAAACCGGAGGGCGCGATTCTCTGAAAGCAACCCTCTCGCTACGCCACTCACATCACTCACATATCACACACCCTGCATCGCTCTCCACTCTCCCCTCCCACTCCTCTTCCGACGGCTACTGCATCTCGTGCATCTGAGGGGGAAAAATGGGGGAAAGCTTAGTAGCATGAGAGGAAGGAAGTAGAATGACTCAAGAAGGGTGTATGTATGTGTGTGTGCGTGTGGGGACGGGAGGACAAAAAAAAGGGCGTCATCTTTCCTCAGGCCGCCGAGCCTCCACGACCTACATATCTGGCAGGTACTTAATAACGGCGCGTATTATTACATGCTGCATCCAGGTTTGTTGAAACGCCTCACCCTCTCTTCCTCTCTGGCCAAGGTTCTACCTCGACCTCGACTAAAAAAAGGAACTTGATCGACGACCTATATGTGGCCGTGAGGGAGGGAGGGCAGATCCGTGGCCGCTCGTTGGTAGTTACACCGACAAGCGAACCAACCGGGCAGGTGGGATACAGCATCATGACATGGTTCGGCGCACAGACGCTCTTCGCTTCTGATATTTGCAGCCCAGATTTGAGCAGCAGCATCAGTGGAAGTAAGGGTGCTAGATCACATACAAGCGACGTCGGTACTAGTGGCAACAGGCGGTCCTTACACTAGTAGGCAGGAAGTTGTAAGTTGGCGGCGGCTCCAACAACCAAGTACCGAGAGCGGGCCAGGCCATGGAGGGAGGGAGCTAGCTTTCGACTTGCTTGCACAACACGTACCTTACTAAGGGGATCGAACCCCCTCCACTCCCCTTTGAGACTCTCTGTAGTCTACCGCATATTCGTCCGCATGGTCTCTACTTCTTTCTTTTCTTTTTATGTACCCTACCTACCTTACCTAGGTACCTATATGAACGTCAGCGCTGACAACAACCAAACAGGCAGGCAGTCAGGCAGGCAAGCCAAGAGAGCCCCATCCAAGCATTATCCTACCTTGCGGTAAGGTATATATGCGCTTGCTGAAGATAGGCACGGATGAGCACGCTCCAGCCCGCCCCCAGATTTCCCATTTGAACCATATGATTCTTGGCTTTCTGAGGAACCCCCGCTAGTTAGCCGATGCTACTCTTCCACGCACATGGGAGTACACGGTTCCGCTTGGCTTCGTCGGCCCTTCCTCCGCACACCAACGCTCAATATGTACCCCAACTAAGGTACCTCCTCGTTCCCACTGGCCAGTGAAATCTGGAGACCGGGCATCACAACAAAAAAGAAGAAAACGTCGCATGTAAAACGTTCCTGACTCCTGCACAAGTGTGTGTAGGTATGGTAGCGGGGCTTTTCTTTTTTGAGGGGGTAGTATCGGAGGTGACGAAGGTGGCGTGTGACCTTACGACTTGCATACCTACCTTACCTACCTCGACGTGTAGCCGGCCACTTAGGCCCTCCTCCTCTCAGTCGCTTGCTCGTCGCCGTGAGCAATCGGGTGGGGCGAGAAAGTCAATGAATGGACTGTCCTACGCTCTGAAATGTGGCTCAAGTCGCGTCTCCCTCTCTCGATTTTTTCTACGAGAATATCTCGAGCCCCTCGGACTTTGCACCATGCATGGACTGTTCGCCGTGTGCTAGCTGGCGTGCTGCAGCCAGAGCCTTCTTTGGATGGGGAATGGCTCTCTGTCTCTCTCTCACATCTCTGATAGAGCAAGTTGAGTTGGTGATGTCTCGAGACTCAGCTGTCGTCAGGTGGTAGTGCCTTGGCACTCATCGCTTGGGGATCTTGGCAGATAGGTAGCTGTGCTTGTAGGCGCCAGAGTTACCTTATATTCATATTAAAGCAAGGCGCCTGATTCATTTGTACAGAGCCGCGGTTTTGCAGCTCGCCGGGAACGAAGCCCCAAACAACTAAGCTAGTTATATGTGCCTCCTTCCACGATGTATGCGTAGCGATCGCCAGAAGAAGAGAAAAGGGGGGAGAATGGTAAGTGATGATGAATGGGATCAGGAGTCCTGCTCGTGGCAATATCGCTCGCCAACAGAAGAAGCCAAAGACAAAGCCACCTCGTTTCTGCGCAAATATACTATCAATGAGAAGTCCTACCCCGAAACGTTTCTGAAGATAGCGTGAAAGGAGAAAAAAAAGAAAGATCTGAGTTCATATCCTCGTTGATTTGTGTTTTCCTGACCGGACCCAAAGGGGGAAAAAAAAGAAAAAAAAGAATGAATCCAAGACTGGCTCAAGAGAGAGACAAAGCATCCTCGACCCAAACGAAAACTCAGGGGTAAAACAAGGCCTCAATCCCCCAACTCCCTGCATGAACTGTTGTTTCCCTTGCGTGCTGCAACTTGACGTGAACAAAAAAAAAACAAGACCCTGAACGAAATCCATAACACTGTTTTTTTTTAAATCGATCGCCATCCATCCACTGAAGGCAGAAGAAAAAGGGTAAGAAGATTGGGTCGAACTCGGATGCGGAGACCGACTGAGCGCATGAGAAACTAAAAAAAAATGAATCATCGCAAACCAGCCGAAGGAGCGCCCAGGAAGAAATCGAGCTCGTTGCCCGACCCGCCCATGGCCTGCTCGTTCTCGGCGAGCTGCTCCAGCAGGCTCAGGAAGGGATCTTTCTCCTCGCCGCCGCCGCCGCCGCCGCTGCCGCCCGGGCTGGGGCTGTTGCAGCCGCCGCCGCCCAGGCCCGCCGCGGGGCTGCCGAAGGCGTTCGTCGGGATCGTCCCGAACATGGGGTCGTAGCCTGGCGTCGGCGCCGTTTGTGGGGGAGGTGGTGGTGCCTGCTGTTGTTGCTGGGCGACGCCGACGGGGCCGCCGTAGTTGAACTGGGGGTTGAACGGGTGGCCGCCGGCGCCGGGGATGGACGGCAAACCGTGATGTTGTGCGAGGGAGAAGCCATTGGCCGCGGCGACTACGTCGGCGTCGGTACCGCCGGCGGTGAGGGCTGGGTCCAGATTGCCGGAAATGATGCCGTGGGGTGTGTGTAGCGGTGTTGCGGGCGACTGGAGAACGACTGGGGAGTGCTGCGCCGCCGCGGCGGCGTATGAGAACGACTGGCGGTGGGCAGTCGTGGGCAGGCTGTGCGGGGTGTGCGGCTGCATCTGGGCGTTTCCGACCGCGAGGGGCTGCAGGTCTGGCCGCTTGATGTTGGACGGGGCCGTCTTCTTCCGCTTCAGGCTCGGCTTCTGGTCCGTGTTACTATTAGCGGCGGCCATCCCACCATCGACGACGACGACGACGCCGCCCATGGTGCCATCTGCCGCCCGTGGAGCGTACAGGTCGTGGCCGGCGTAGACGTCTGGGTTGTAGTCGACGACAGCGTCCGAGAGGCTGATGTTGGCCGAGTCGAAATTGAAGGTCCGGCCGCCGGGCCCGCCGATGTTGGAGTAGCGGTCGAAGAAGTCCTCGAGCTGGAAGACGGGCGAGTAGCGCGTCGGGTTGTTGGCTAGGCTTTTGACCAGCTCGAGGTGGGCGCCGTATAGCGCCTGTAGCGTCTCGCGCTGGTGCTGGACGCTGGCCCAGGCGTAGCGGAGCTCGCTTAGCTGCTGCAGCTCGCGAGAGAGGAACTCGGCCGACGACGAGAACACGCTCGTCTCGCCGTCGGAGCCACCACCGGCCGCGCTTTTGTTGTAGAAGGTGCCGTGGACGTGGACGGTCCCCGCCGTGCAGATGCAGTAGCCCACGAAGGCCGGCCACTCGATGGCGGCTGACTGCTTGCCCAGCTCCACCAGTTCGGCGATGGCGTTGGCATGCAGGAAGCACATATTGGTTGCCTCGATCTGCCACGACTGGTGTTGCCCGTTGCCGGCAAGCTCGACGAGGTCGATGGGCAGGAATGGGCGGTAGATGAGGCAGTGGATCAGGTGGTAGATCAGCTTGCTGAGGACCAGCACCGTCGAGTCAGACTGGCCGAATAGCTTATCGATGCTGGAGAAGACGTCCTCGGTCCCCGACGCCCAGATGTCGAGGTCTTGGCGGATCTTCGACAGGTTCGACAGCGCATGCCAGGGGAAATGCGAGTCGCCCTTTACGCCGCCCGCGGCCAGATACCGGTTCGTGATGCCCAGGATCCGGCTGATGTCGATGAGCATGCCGGTGCTTCCCTGCGACTTCTTCCCGCTGCCTTGGAAGTAGTGCAGGTTCGAGCCGGTGTGGAAGAACTCGCCCTCGACAGGAGGTGCCTGCGGGCTGGGCGACCAGCAGGGCAGCCGGCAGAGGATCACCCGATTCGAGATCAGCGATGGCCGCTTTGAGCCGCAGGCCATGAAGCGGTCGAGGAGGTAGCATGTCCAGAACAGCCGCCTACGCAGCTCACGTTCAGGAAGCGTGACTCGCGCGTGGGAGTCAAGCTCGCGATGCAGCTCGAGTGCCATCGCCATTCCCAAGGCATTGGCTGGAGTCCACTGGAGTGTCAGCCCCCAGTCCGCACGTCGATACGTCCGACCTCTACGTGTTTGCTGCCTATATCTGAATCTGGAAGTGGAAGACAAGGAAACGGGTTGAAGGGAGCCGTACTCAGTAGCATATATGCTTTCTTGCCCTTGCCGCTGGCAATGAATGCCGTTACCAGCAGAAGAAGTGCCTGCAACGCCTCCACCGATGGCTCGTCCGTGTCGATTTCCGACCTTGCCCGGAGTGCGTATTCTTCACCGAGCTTCACGGCAGACTGGTAGCCGCTGGGATGAGGTGTATATCTAACAGCACGCGTGAGCCTTAGTTTTTCTGTGCAGGGACTACAAGCAGGGAACGGATGGCATCGATGATGGCAAGGATGTGACTAGAGAAAACCTACCTGGCGGCGACGGCGTATATGGCATGACCAAGGAACGAGTGAGCTTGGCCGGCTTGTAACCTCTGCCGGATGGAGGATTCGTCGAGAATGTGAAACGGCTTGCCGTGGAATCGAGCGAAGTAGATATCGAGCAAGACGTCTAGGGACACCAGTGGCGCAGGAGGAGGGGGCGCCGGCTCGCTGTCCAGATTTCAGTCCCACGTTCCGTCATATATCTTCATCGGATTTCTCGGCTCCTCCCCTATGCCAAAACGACAGGACTTTCGAGAACTGAACTAACCTTGCGGGAGACGGAGAGTAGAGGGCAGATTCTCCAGCATCGGCTGCACGACTCACAGCAGCAGCGGTGTCAATGTTGGGCTTGTCGTCGGATGAGGCGCTCGCCGCGCAAGCTGTCCCTTGTGAAGCTGCGTCGTCGCATGTCGCCGACCCACCCTCCGCCGAGGCGGTGCTTGGGTCGCTGGCCTTCTGATCTTTCAACCGCTGCTCTAGTCCATCGACCCTCTTCAGAAGTGCTTCCAAGACGTCTGTCTTTGGTCCACGCTTCTTTGGTACGGCGTCTACATCACCGCATGCCGTGGGTGTGTACCCACGAGTGTGTGTCAGTGAGAGATTTCAAGAGCCAACGTGCCCTCGTCGAACGACCCGTACGTATGGTATACATCTGAAAATACATAGCAAACTTACCGTATACACACGGACACTGAAAGACTTGACAGGCTTCACAAGCAGGGCGAAGCCGGTTGCACTTGATCTGTTTCAGGCGTTAGTATCGGAAGAATGGCCGTCGGACAACCGTGACTATCAGGGCGAAGGACGTAGTGGCTCTGAGGAGACGGCGCCAGTTTTATAGAGCCGTAGTTTCTGAGTTCGTACCTTGCGCTTGCGGCATGACTTGCAGTTCATCGACTCTCGTGGCTCGTTGCTGAGGCGGCGAGTGGGCAACCTCTCGATGCCGACCTGCGGGCGGGACATTACGATCGGGTGGATCCCAGGAGATAGGTGAGGCGCCAGAGGCGTAGGCTCGAAGGCAGAGGCTGCCATATCTAACGGCCTCATGGAGGGAGGAGGAAGGAAAGGCAGGAAATGCGAGTTTGTGTATGTCTGTATGTGTGGGAGAACAAACAGAACGAATGAAGAACAGGGGGGGAGAGAGAGAGAACCTCTGAGGGACAAAAGGCAGAAGTGCTCCTGCTAAAGTGTGGTCATTGTAGGCAGCTCGCAGTTAAGGGCACGAGGACGCGAGTGGAAACGCCCTCTGCGCGGTCGTGGAGATCAGAAAGCGAGGAAGGAAAAGAAGGAAGGTTTAGGAGAGACCGGAGAGGCGGAGAGGCAGGCAGGCGGACAGGCGTGTGAGGATTCTTAAGGTCATGAGAGTTTCGGATGGCAGCGGAAAGGAGGGTAACGCAAGAGAGGGAGAGGAATCGGAGGACAAACAGGGCAAGGATGGATGGCAAGACGAGGTCGTGTATTTTTCTCGAGGCAAACTTGGCGATGCGGATGGGCATGGGTGTGGCACACTGGTCCAAGTCATAGGTAGATGTGATATACAGGAGAGAGTATGCGTGAAAAGGCATGCAGCACACATGCAAGCATCCAGCCGTGCTCTATGACGACTAGTGGTTGGTGGGCTCAATAGGAGATGGGATAGGCTGGAGGCTGCCGGCGAGAGGTGGTATTATGGAAGAGGGAGTCAGGGTCTCGTCTCAACGGTCTGTCCTTTCGTTTGACGCGCTCGATCAAAGCTGAGCAACCAGCCAGCCAGACGAAGAGGGTGAGAAAAGAAAGGCCTCTGTGGGATCGGAGAGTCTTGCGCTCGCGGACTCGAGGATCTGCACAAGTCCTGAGATCATGAGGATGGGGGAGCAATGGGAAAAGATTCTATGGGCGGCAGGGGTACCTGCTCCATACATAGTAGCGTTGCACAGTCGTAAGTAGGTACGCATATAGGTAGTAGTTATGTATGAGTATTTTGTATTCCGTACTCGGCTGGCACTGGATGTTGGAGACGATGGGATATAGGATGGATCATGGAGGGGGGAAGAGGATGCAAATCCAGGCCTGAGGCCTTATGGGCCTTGTCCTGTGTGCATTCGGTCGGCTATCACTGACCAGGAATGATTTGCGAATGGGGCTGGCAGGGGGTACCGAGCTTGCGAGTGTGCGAGCGTGATGGGGGAGTGGAAAATGCCAAGCGGCAATCAAGCAGCCTTCACTTGAAATGGGAGCTCGGTGCGCGCGACGAGGACACTCTCGAGTACCCGCTGTCACCTGTGCCTCTCTATTTCATCCCTCATCATCACCGTTGGGCTACTCTCTCTTACTGCCATCTCTCCCGGGGCACACGGGGAAGGAAGCATCCGGTTCAGAATGCTTAGGACTCACATACTTTCGTTCGTGTTTCCTGCTGGCAACTCTGGGCACCGCCACCGCAAAAAGGAAGCCTGAATGCGAAAGTAATATGGCTTATAAAGGGACTGATGCCGACGCCAGGCCGGCTCAAAGAGTGCTGCCGAGAGATGCCCGGGAACCCCCTCCTCCCCCATCATCTTTTTTTTTGTTTGTCCCCTTCTGAACTCGCTCAAGGGACTGTCATCGGTGTGGGGATTCAATACCATGGCAGTTTGCTTGCTAGTACGCCGTAGGCAGGCAAGCAGGTAAGCGGACAAACGAGGGAAGCCACACTATGTAGCATGCCCCACGGTCCTAGCCTCTCTATTGTCTTCCGAGAGTCCTGGCTCACCCACCAGAGCGAGCCAGTCTGCCCCAGCCCAGCCGACAAATCACTCAGGGACTCTTCACCGACGTTTGCTTTGGCTTAGCTTCCCTTGTCATTGTGTTTGCAATTGTCTGCGACGCTTGAAGTTCAATGTCAATTGGAGAGAGGTGGTGTCCTTTTGATGACCACCGGTACCGATCAGATCGGACCAGACGATGAAAACTTCAGGAACCCGTGGAAGCGGGCTGGGAAGCTGGGCCGTAGTCCGAACTGGGCAAATCAAAGAAGCTTCTCGTTGCTCGTCATGCATCTTCGGAAGGGTCAGCTGAGAGATGAGACAAACAACTTCTTTTGTTTTTGGTACCTTCCTGCCTCGCGGGACGGTACTTCGGGGGTACCGGCCCATACCTTCAACCGTCGGCAAACGGTGATGGACGATGGTGGATGGAGAGGAGGGCCTCTCTGGGGTCCAGGACTCGAGGATGTGGGGAAGCGAATGATAGTTAGCGGGCGGGCGGCTTGGAAATGGAGGGGGTCGTGGGATGAAGGGGCCCCAGTTCGTCAGAGTTTCGAAGAAAGAAAAGAAAAGAAAAATGTGGCCCATGTTGGTCTAACCTGATTTGGGAGCATGTGGGCGTCGTCCACCCCTGTTCAGCGTGTGGGACCTAGTCTGCATTCGTCTTCTTCACAGGGAAGGCTCAGTCCAGAATATCTCAGACATCGCAAACTGTCCGTCTCAGACATTCCATCTCAGACCTTCGACGCACACTGCCGATGCAAATTGGAAGCCCATCGGTGATTAGGTGGCAAGTAAGGACTACGCGAGCCGGACTCGAGCCGGAACCTACAGCCTGGATCTATAACGAGTCTATTGTATTCCACCTACCTCGTCACGGTTTGGTTCTCCCCTTCTGGGTCTCGCATTTGTGGCCTGGCGCGTCTAGGTCCAGACCTGGGACTCTCTGCTTGTTCTGGCTGTAATGGCGGCTCGGCCTCGGTTCGACTGCCCATTTGGCCGGCTCTCACCCCGCATGCTTCTGCTTCTGCTTCTGCTCGGTACCTTAACTACGTGACACATGGCAGCGAGCCCGGCGTGCATGGCATCCTGCGTAGCCCATCACATATCTCGCTCGGAGGACCAGGTCAGGCAGTTGGCAAACGACCATCGCCTCGTACTGCCAAGTCAACAAAGCCATCACCAGCCTTCCCCTCTTGCTCGTCGGTCGGCTGTGCGCCGTTGCTCGTTCTGTTATGGTCGGATCTTGGATTTGCTACACACTTTATTGGGTAACACGGCGAGAGGGGCTCTGAGTCTTGATTCCGAGCGGCAACCCTCCCCCTCCTTCTCTGCCTGCCTCTCCTTGCGCGTACGACGTATAGCTTAATAAGGTGTGGGAGCAGACTACAGCAGCTGCGCGAAGTTGTAAAGTGACCAGAGGCTGAGTGAATGTGGATCTCAGCTAGATGGTAGTCGAACGTCGGGGGCTCAGGGGGAGACGATGCCAGGAGGGGCATGGGCGTTCCTACATTCCGAGAACGTTCATGTCCCCTGATCTGTGAATCATCAATCTCTAACCCGATCGATACTGTGTGAGAGCCGGTATTTGCCTGTCAACGGTACTTGGCGCTGGCCCCCCCCCCCCCCCCCCC